>NMRB01001068.1:86428-100935 GCA_002633025.1 Notospermus geniculatus | reverse complement strand
TGGTGAGAGAGATGACACTAATGATCCCAATACTGCCATCTTTTGTGGTGTGCGCTTTGGAAGAGATGAGACAGTTTTTCTCACACTTCTGGCAAGTGTCTGGCGATTGGAGAAGGGTGTTGCCACATGTGTATTTTCAATTTCATCAGCTGGAGTTCCATCAGCATTCAAGAATTTAAAAAAAAAACTGATCTCCTTCTGCGTTCCACACGGTGAAACATTCTTGAAGAAAAATAGGAGAGATTTTATGAACTGAATATTTTCTCGAAAGAAACTTTTAGAAAAGTCCCCGATTCACACGATAAAATATTGTTTTAAAAGAAACTTTTAAATGAAACTTGTAATGTGTGGGGCATTAGACGCTTCAGCGCATGAATGGCTGGGTTTGTCTTCTTCATGACGAGTCCAATGATTCTATTGTATGACGGTCAAATGGTTCACAATAATAATTGGTGTATTGTCTGCTTATTCTGTTACATGAGTTGCCACAGATCGTGGTAGATAAATGCAGTTACCAGATAATTATGCACTTGTCATATTAGGTAAGCCTGTTATGGATATTCACCTCTGCCATTGGTATGATCTATTTCACTCCAACTGTCTAGGGCCCCAACAGTCACGAGCAGACAACAACTCTAATCAGGACACTGTTCGGTCTAGGCCATTTTTTTCGTAGGTTGACTGGACTACAAGGTAATGATGGGAGTACAAGCACCAATTTTTGGCTTGTTTGTCGAGCCGCTGGTTGTGCGGTATGTAGATTTAGTGTTATTTATTTCAGGTTCGAGAAGATGTCCACCCTCGACACAAACGGTCTGTATCCCAGAATCAATTTCTATCAGGTAGGTAGGCCTACTTTGTGTACTATTATTTACGTGACATCACGCCAGCCGAAACTCAGCGAGGCCTACCGCATTGAGTGTTGCCGCAAATGTGCGCTTAAGCTAGGCCTGGGAACCACTTGATTCACCGAGAATGACTCAATCAAGCTATACACTGAGGGTACATTTCACACTCCAGGAATTACCTTTGATTTGAATGTTGTAATGATGTATGACATGAGGGTCATTTGCCCGACCATTCAACTGTTGATTCCATGTCATGCCCCTTGGTTTGAGATCTATTGAATGTACCATGATGCTGTGCTGTAATGCTTGCAATACGAACAGGGACACGTTTGACCAACTAACATTCCAACCTGTAGTGTAGTGAATAGAGTGGGAAGGGGTTAAATTGTAGATGACAGGCCTAAAATCCTTGGTGAATCGAGATACATGTCAGATCTTTATTACACCACCCTTGGTTGGGAAGGGGTTAATATAGCATGATACCGTACAGTGCTAGGTATTACACCCCTTGGGTGGTGGGAAGGGGTTAAATTTTAATGTTGCAAGATAGGAATATAATCCTTGGTGAATCGAGATATACAGAGCGTCTCAAAAAAATGTTACCATTTTGATCCTGTCTAAAAATTAAACTGTTGATTTCTTTGAAATGAAACTCCTGTCCTGACTAGATGAAACCTGGGAAAGGGGCTGGCCAGAAATGAAGGGTTGCTACAAGTTCGGCATAACTCTGAAACTACTGCTTCGATTTGCTTGAAACTCGCACAGATGGTGCTTTTTACTGAATGATTAACAATTATGATGACACAAAAATAATTGCATTGCTCATTACTAATTAGGGAGACAATGCCAGATTTCAGAGGCCGAGAAAGACAAGGAATTCTCATTATTTCACTGCAGAATTTCACCTGGGCCTATGTCACGTAAAATGCTAGCAATGTTGTGTGATAGAGTTAATTGTTTTAATCATTTTCTACAAAAAAAATGTATTTTAGATTTTTGGTTCAAATGCCTAACCTCTGCAAGTTCAGCAAGCTAAATACAAAGCCCTTCTAACCAATGTGAAAACTGACCACAGGCCTGAAACCACTCACAATTCACCGGGAATTGACTCAATCAAACTTGATTTCAGATGAATTACCTTTTGGTTGGAATTGAAGTGTGCATTTTCAATGGGTCATTTTGGGTGACATCACCAATTCCCAGGCCTGTGGTCAGTTTCTGACTGCTTGAATGGCTTTGTAAACCTTGCTCAACTTGCAGTGTTGGCCATGTCAACCAAAAATGTAAAATACCATTTTCTTGTAGAAAATAATTAAAAGAATTAACATAGACGTCACACAAACTTGTTAGCATTTTACATCACTCAGGCCCAGGTGAAATTCTGCGGTGAAATAATGACTATTTCTCGTCTTTCTAGGCCTCCAAAATCTGGCATTATCTCCCTAATTTAATAAGTAAAGAGCAATGCAATTGTTTTTGTGTCATCATAGTTGTTAATCAATCAGTACCAAGCATGATCTATGCAAGTTTCAGGCAGATCGAAGCAGTAGTTTAAGAGTTATGCCGAACTTGTAACAACCCTTCATTTCTGCCCAGCCCCTTTTTATCAAATTAGAATGGTTTTGATATCATTTTTGTAACAATCACAATAACGTTTTTTTTTTGTGATTTTGCAGTTTTACTATTCAGTGACTGAAAATAGACATTTTCACTGTGTCTAACTGCTGCAATGTTCTTTTCTGTTCTGAGAGAGCATTACGCGGTCTCCTTGATTATTCTTGGCCTGATAATGCAATGTTCCTTTTTTTCCAACTTTTTCGACATCATAGGCACAAATCCAAAAGTAGCCTTGTGTGACGGGACGGAATTTAGTGAAAAAATATCTTAAGTTGCTATCAGCCCTTGTTGCCTAATTCTGATTCTAGTACTTTTACCAAAGACCTTGACCCAAGGGGCACACAGTTACACTATTGAAAAAAATGACATGCCTTCTTTCAGAAGTATTTGCCAGAAAAACCAAGCTGTGACGGGACGGAATGATAGAAACACTATACAGTACACATCACAACATATTGCTACATGTAAATTCTATCAAGCATAAATGTAACAGCTAAATTTTTTGAAGCTTTTTAGGAATGTCGACTTGTTGCCCAGAGAGTGATGAGAGAAAAATATGCCCCTGCAGTAAGGTCTTATCTTGGGGAATGATAAGAAAACAAGGGGCACTGTGACGGGACGGAATGTGTTGGGACGGAAAAATGTAACAAGAGTCAGAGAGTAGATAAACTTTGAACATTTCTATTTCAACATAACGAAAATACAATCTGAACTTGTTTAACGGTTGAAATATGGAAACTACATAACTCTGGACGGTTGAATTCACTTTATAGGCTAACAGAACACTGGGCGGTTTGATAAATCCGCTTCATAATCCGCAATTCACTGCATCCACAGTGAAACACAAATAATTAACTTCAGTGTAGGCTTAACTCCACATTACGAAAATATGAAGTTAAAATGTAAGTTTGCAACTGTACCATCAGTATTTTGATACATTCGGAACGAACACTAGCTTCCTTAACTCAAAGGTTCACCTTTAGCTACATGTATTGTTTGCAGGGTGGAATACAAAAGCTTAAAGTGGACCTAAGAGTTAAGGAGGCTTCTAGAATACGGGCCATAATCTAAAAAAACCCAACATACAATATTGAACATTGAACAAACCATCATCCTGAACAACGGTAACTTCACAGTTTCTCATTCATCTTGTGCAAGATTTTGACCTCAACCAATTTACATGTAGCTTGCAAACCTCATCTGAGCTTCATCAGAAACCTCCTGCAGTATGCAGAAGTTTCTGACTCCCCGAGTTGGAGCAGGCCAATATTCTGGGAGTATTTTGCCTACTACATCTACTTTCACCAACCAGCACCTTTCATCAGTATGTGGCCAGTGAAAAATAGTTTTTGGCCCGCATGGGTGCATGAAAAGTACTTGAACTTCGTTTTCCTTTTCTGAGATTTGTTCAACAGTGGCAATCCACCACCGATCTTCATATCGACCAATAATGAAGTCGTTAACTGAGAGTTCTTTGACAGACTCAATGGACACAATTTCCTCACTGCCATGACTCGTTTGACCTGCTGCAGACTGTAACAAATTTCTGTATTAATTGGTACTGATGAGAGGTCATTGCCATTTCATTTTCAATGCTGAATTGACTGTTCTTGAAGAATTGCAGGAGAAAACCCTGTTCATCATCATCTACAGTCCTGCTAACATGATGCACCTGCAGTGTGCCTGGTATAGCAGTGACACTATTTTCAGCAAGGTCTGGCATTTTGATATCATCCTTCGGAACAAACAGTGTTGAAATCCCCTTGACTCTCTCATTGGCATACTCAGCAAATTTTTTTGCATCTGAAATCACAACCTTTTTTGCTGTAACATCTGCATAAACTGACTTTTTCACAGTACATGTACCTCCAATCCCATCAACAGGACCTTCTCGACCTTTCCCGTGATGGGATTCAAAGTAATTCCAAGTGATAACAATATCTCTAGGATAAAGACCTAGCAGAGCAAAGCAATACCTGCTCTTAAATTGAGCAAATGAGCAAATGAGCAAATTTGCTCAACTTAAATTGAGCCCCACATCCATCTGACCAGAAATGAACTGCCTGTAAATTATCAACTTGTTTCCTGGTCTCATCTATCAGTACGTTGTTGAAATGATGTGCAACATATTTGGAATGTTCCATTTCATCAGTGACAAGACAGAAACTTTTGGATTCAAGCTTACCATCAGCTCTGTACCAAATGCATGCTGTGTAAATCGTAAAGCTTTCTTGTCCAAAGTAGGCTTTCTGAATTGGATTTGCCTGTTTATTTGTGTAATTTTCTGAAAAGTCTGTTTGAATAATAGCCTCATTTGGACTCACAGAAGCTTTCAGCTGTTTCAGTTCAGCGTGCTGACGTCTGTTGTTGTAATTATGTCTAGCAAAAAACTTCACCTGGTTTGTGAGTTCAGCAACAGTTTCAGGACCACAAATGACAGTGCTTTTCTTTTCTGGCCATTTTTCACCATTGACCCATTTGTAAAACTGAACCTCTTCCTTAGCAGCTACTTTCTGAGAGACACTTGGATCTAAACACAAAATTCGCTCTAATAGCTGGACTCCGGAATTTGGGACAACATCTGTCTCATCAATACATTTCAACCCCTCAAGCAACAAGTCCATGTTCTCACAGTACTCGCAACAGCAGCTGGTCTCAGGCATGTCATGCAATTTCGTTTTCCTTTTCTGAGATTTGTTCAACAGTGGCAATCCACCACCGATCTTCATATCGACCAATAATGAAGTCGTTAACTGAGAGTTCTTGGACACAATTTTCTCACTGCCATGACTCGTTTGACCTGCTGCAGACTGTAACAAATTTCTGTATTAATTGGTACTGATGAGAGGTCATTGCCATTTCATTTTCAATGCTGAATTGACTGTTCTTGAAGAATTGCAGGAGAAAACCCTGTTCATCATCATCTACAGTCCTGCTAACATGGTGCACCTGCAGTGTGCCTGGTATAGCAGTGACACTATTTTCAGCAAGGTCTGGCATTTTGATATCATCCTTCGGAACAAACAGTGTTGAAATCCCCTTGACTCTCTCATTGGCATACTCAGCAAATTTTTTTTGCATCTGAAATCACAACCTTTTTTTGCTGTAACATCTGCATAAACTGACTTTTTCACAGTACCTCAAATCCCATCAACAGGACCTTTCCCGTGATGGGATTCAAAGTAATTCCAAGTGATAACAATATCTCTAGGATAAAGACCCAGCAGAGCAAAGCAATACCTGCTCTTAAATTGAGCCCCACATCCATCTGACCAGAAATGAACTGCCTGTAAATTATCAACTTGTTTCCTGGTCTCATCTATCAGTACGTTGTTGAAATGATGTGTAACATATTTGGAATGTTCCATTTCATCAGTGACAAGACAGAAACTTTTGGATTCAAGCTTACTTACCATCAGCTCTGTACCAAATGCATGCTGTGTAAATCGTAAAGCTTTCTTGTCCAAAGTAGGCTTTCTGAATTGGATTTGCCTGTTTATTTGTGTAATTTTCTGAAAAGTCTGTTTGAATAATAGCCTCATTTGGATTCACAGAAGCTTTCAGCTGTGTCAGTTCAGCGTGCTGACGTCTGTTGTTGTAATTATGTCTAGCAAAAAACTTCACCTGGTTTGTGAGTTCAGCAACAGCTTCAGGACCACTAATGACAGTGCTTTTCTTTTCTGGCCATTTTTCGCCATTGACCCATTTGTAAAACTGAACCTCTTCCTTAACAGCTACTTTCTGAGAGACACTTTGGAAAACTTCACTATCAACACCACATGCATCATGGAGACCATCAACACAACTTACATTCATTGGATCTAAACACAAAATTCGCTCTAATAGCTGGACTCCGGAATTTGGAACAACGTCTGTCTCATCAATACATTTCAACCCCTCAAGCAACAAGTCCATGTTCTCACAGTACTCGCAACAGCAGCTGGTCTCAGGCATGTCATGCAAATATTTCAAGTGCTTCTTTGTCTTAATGAGACGAAACAAAGATCCATAAAACACACTGAATTGTTCAATGTTAGGGTCTGATTTAATCGCATCATTTATCAGCGGAAGAATTTCTTTCAGTTTCCACAGCAGGTAATGAACAGTCTTGTACACAGCTTGTCCACTGTCATTTTGACCAATGTAGACTTGGTCTCTACGGCTCGGACAAGTATAGGAAATGTCAGGCTGCTCAAGGTAGTTGATAATCCAGTCTTTCTGTGCATCGGTGAATGCTGGTGGACGTCCTATCATGGGTGAATCAGAGACTTTGTTGATCAGCTGTCTTCTTATCTTGGCAGCCTGTATCAGCTGAGTCTTGCTGGCTGGTGAGAGAGATGACACTAATGATCCCAATACTGCCATCTTTTGTGGTGTGCGCTTTGGAAGAGATGAGACAGTTTTTCTCACACTTCTGGGAAGTGTCTGGCGATTGGAGAAGGGTGTTGCCACAGGTGTATTTTCAATTTCATCAGCTGGAGTTTTTGTGAGAGTAGCCTTCATTTTAGCTTTTCTCTGTCTGTCTTTCTCCAAAGCATTTCCTCTTCTGACACAGTCCTCATTGATCTTAGCGCGATAGCCTTGTACCCTTCAGGATCCCGAGCTTTCATGCGTTCAGGATAGGTCTTTGACCTTTGTGCGTCTGGGACCCTGGGCATCCTTTCTTAAAACAGACAAAGCATTATGTGTAATTTCCTAGTCCAGTATAGCCTATTTCAAATTCATGTGACTGGGATTCAGATAGGCCTATATTAAATTAAGTGATTGTCAAATGTGAACCACCTTTATACACTGAAGGAATAATTTCTGATTGGTAGTGCAGTCCAACTGCATTCCACAAAGTAGGCCTACTGGTACATGCTGTACTATGTAGGCCTACCCTACATGATGTAGGCCTCAGGGTTGGAGCTACCATTACTTTTTTAGCCAAAGTAAAGAAAATCCCTATTGTTCACACTACTGAACAATAGGCTTTTCTTTACTTTGGCTAAAAGAAGACAATGGTAGCTCCAACCCTGAGGCCTAGGCTATCTCATCTACACATTGATGCTACACCACTCACAAAAACTTGTACTTTTTGCAAAAACATTCCTTCATTTTGATTTTAAGCAACTTCTTGCAATGGCATGTCTTTTGTAGATTACCTGAAAGCCTGGAAATGCGGTCACAGAAATAGGAAAATTGTTTTGAATCTGAGCATCAAAGCATTCTGCTCATTTTTTTTGTTTTAGTTGTGTAGGGTGGAGCGTTGGATCCGTATCCGACTCTGCCACTTGCCCTTCCTCCAGGATTCTGACACAGAATCATTTGCAGGCATGTCGGGAGTGATGCAAATGAGTTTTGCAAATGAAACAGCCAACTTACATTCCGTCCCGTCACAAAATATTCCGTCCCGTCACAAAAAGTTGAATGCTGTCTGAGAAGCGTCTGCAGATTTTTTAAAATTATAACTGTGCCAGCTACAAAGAGTCCTTAATTCATTGATAGTTCACAAACAAGGGAAGGAAAGATAGAGAACTGGGTGGAGGGGAGCAAACTTGACAACATGAAAATTGTGACGGGACGGAAAATGCAAAAGTGGTATGTACCCCCAGAAATATTGGGAAAGGGTTAAAGTTGGGTAACTTGTTTCATGGCTACTCAAATGGCAGCTGATCACTGCCAGATCAATTGCAGGGAAAAAACCTCAGCAGAGTTAGCAACCAGGGCCTTAAAATCAATTCCGTCCCGTCACGCAAAATACCGATTTCCTAAAATTAATGTTGAATAAAAACTGGGGGGGGGGGGGGTTTTTTTTTTGGATTTTTTTTTGAGAAAAAGTGTATTGTAATGACAATATGAACTCTTCAGGTGTCCCATAAAAGGAAAAAAACTCAGTTATTTAGAATTATGGTATTTGACAAAAATGTTACACCTTTTGGATTTGTGCCCATAACGAATCAGAAATTTACCAGGTGGATGTCTTTCATCACGTCTGACGTATAGCCATTTTGTGATCACAATTAACTTCATATCGGGTGTCCCCAAAAAACGAAAACCTTTATAATATGGGGTTATTCAAAAAGTATTACTGTTATGACTTTTATATTTTGCATCAATTATCTAAAGGATATCAGATAGATTTCCCTAAAATTTCAGCTCAGTAGGTTACACAGCACTAAAACAGCTACGTGTTTAAAATTTCATGTCAACTTAAAATGCAGTGCGGAAAGTTCAGTGCAATTTCATTGACAGCCATTGCATGTTTCGCGAGAAATTTTGAATATGCTGCTGTTTTAATGCTGTTTATTCTATGGAGCTGAAATTTTCAGGAAAGATGTCCAATATTCGTTAGATAGAAGGTGCAAAATATCAAAGTCATAGCTTTGATACTTTTTGAATAACGCCATATTAAATTAGGGTTGTCATATTCTGCGGTGGCCACCCGATACAAAAATAACATGGCTTTGCGCATTTCTACCATTTTAGTTTTTGCTGCAGCATGAACACCATAATGAATAAAAAGTCAAACTTCCTGTATGAATCAAATCTCCCAAATCTTCACTATCAAACCTGAAAAGATGAAACATTTAGTCCAAAGAACGTGGACAAGAGATCAAATCAAAATGGTAACATTTTTTTTGAGACACCCTACTTTATTAGACCACCCTTGGTTGGGAAATTATCAGTAAGGGGTTAATGTAGAATGAGACAATCCTTAGTATTAGACCCCCTTGGGTGGGAAGGGGTGAATTGATAAAGAGCTTATTAGACCCCCTTGGGATTAGGTGGGAAGCGGTTTATCATGCTGAGGTTCTTGGCGAATCAAGACCGTGTCCCTTTAATATTATTGACACCTTCACAAGAATTAATCCATGGTGAATAGGGAGCTGTAAAATCATCATTGCCATTATTCTTGTTTGACTTTGACCTGCTATTCTATTTCCGCAACCCATAATCGGAATATGCCGAGGACTGGAGGGAGGCTTCGCACTTTCGCCAGACGTGTCTTCGGCAAAATTCACGGCAGTCCTGGAATTAGACGGATTCCACATCCTACACAACAATCTAAAAAAAGTAAAAAGTTTGCCCACGTCAACAAAGAAATTGCCACGTGAAAATCATCTTCGTTGCATGCGTTGATTTTTCATCATATGGGGAAGAATGTGAGTTGTGGGTATTTTGTCGTAATTTGGCTGACATTTCATGAGCACGTCGACGAGATTCGAGTGGTGGTTCATGGTAATGCCAATTGGTCATTCCTCGTTCTCTCGCTACGATAGAGGATCACAGGCCTCTGACGTCATCAGAATCAACCCAGTGACGGGACTTCCGCCTTATTACTTATTCACTGTGAGAGCCGAGGGCAGAGCAAGCGATCAACTGTCGAAACTCACAATGCCAGGGTCATTTAATTGGTAATCATTGCGTCATTAGGTTCTTAGATACACTCAATAATTCAGTGGTCTCGGCCTCCGCTCGAAGCTGTCACCCTCAACCACTGAAACATTTGGTGCCAAAGTCCGTTTCTGAACACTAGATGTCACTACCAGTTGTTGACGAAAGCGCGGGATCAACTAGCCAATGACCGATCACCTTTCAAACAACCTTAGGCGATGTTGTTTCTATGGACGCAATCACGGCAATCCAAAGAATGCTGAAGGCGAAGTACTTACACCGCTGTATTGTCCCACATCGGGTCGTATGTGACGTTGAGTATGTTGACTTTTCATTTCGCAGTTAATGTATTCCAAAAAGTGGTGCAAAATAACACGAAAAGTCCGGAATATGCCACGATACTTGTCACGTGACCAAAGCGGCCAATAAGAAAATGTTTCATGTTTTCCCCTCTAGTTGCGTGAAATAGCCTACTGGTCGCTGATTAGTTGATGACATTTTGCGCCATCTAGTGTTCAGAAACATGATTAGGCCCCATCTGTGCCAGTGGTTGAGAGCCTATAACTAGTATTAAGCTCGAGGCCACTGGGGACGAGTGTATCACAGAGGGGCGGGACTGCACACTGTATTCAGGTATCGTGATAGTCGAGAGATAGTAATCAATTCAAGACAAATAGTGAAAAGGCACACTCTGGAAAGATAATTATGGTTTCCGATCTCAAGATCGGAAACCATATTGTGTTTGGTCATGGTGTCTGTGTGCGTGTGTCTGTCTGTCTGTCTGTCTGTGTGTGTGTGTCTGTCTGTCTGTTCAGTCTGTCACACCTGTAACTTTGTTCCTGCAAGAGCTAGACCCGGAAATGTAACCTACCCCCCGGTAACATGACCTGAGCTACAAGATGGAATGAAAATTTCCGGTCTCCGATACCTGGTTCATGGTGAAATTGATATATCAAAAGTTGAGATTTTGTCTGTCACACTTTTGTTTCTTGAATAACTTGTCTCCGAGGCCAAGTAAAGCACTGGTAACATGTTCCTTCCCTATGTTTATGACCCTTGGCAAGATATTGGCGTCAACAAATTCATTCTCCAGGGTCAGCATCATAATGATATTGATATATCAAATTTGATATTTTGACATATCAGGAGATTTGCCACAGTAAGCGACTTGAAACTGGTATCACAACATCATAGCTCATCCACGGACGTTACTGCAACTGAAATTTTCACTTTGCACCAGATCGGTCACATGATATTTGCTGATTTCATGGCGAGATTTGATATTCAAATTTGATAACATGAGATAAGTCAGAATCTGGTGATGGTAGAAGTCTAAAACCTTCACCTATACCTAGGTTATCAAGGATGAGCTTTCAGATTACGCAAAGACCTTGAAGGTCAGAGGTCAAGGTCAAGGTCAAACAGGTCTAAAGTGCAAATCTGCTAGGAATTTCAGGAGAAAACTAATTAGAATCCTGGATTAACCATCCCCTATCAGTTTAATCACAGATGCCTGTTCCAGTTACGCAATACTTCTCAAGGTCAGAGGTCAAGGTCACCATCAACCCTCACATGAGATTAGTCAAAACCTTGTGATGGCGGAAGCCGAAAACCGTCATCTACACCTAGGTTATCAAGGATGACCTGTCATATTACACAATGACCTTTAAGGACAGAGGTCAAGGTCAAGGTCAAACAGTTTTAAATTGCAAATCTACTGAAAATTTCTGGGGAAAACTAATTACATGTAGAAGCCTGCCGTAACCATTCCCTATAGGTTTAATCAAGGATCCCTGTTCCAGTTACGCAATACTTCTCAAGGTCAGAGGTCAAGGTCACAGTTAACTAGCCAGAGTACTAAACTCCTCATCGGAAACCATTGACATCGCTCCGATGTCCTTTTCTTGTTCTGCATGAAACCCGGGTGATTTTTGAGGCCAGTAGGTTAGGACTATATCGTGAGTGTATTTTTATCTGGTGATTTCATATTGAAGTTGGCGTAGTTAGGTGACAAGTTGACGGGGTCCTGTTTGGCACTACTTTCTCCTAACGTTAAAGCCATTATTGGCTCGGAGAGAGCAAGGGTCATTTGTAAAGCTACGCTGGCTAAAGACCAGCGTAGCTAAAAAAGTTAAGGACCACTTGTTATTTTCTGCACAACTTTTTTCATATAACAGTTTTTACAACTGAAACTGGTATGACATGACTGTCCTGAATGACCTCAAACAAACTGAGATGAATTACATATGTGGTAGGTTTCAGTTGTTGCGTAACGTGTGCTGAAGCAATGCGTGAAAAAGAGTTATGAGTTCTGAGAAAAGTGGTCCTTAACTTTTTTTGAGTAGTGTATGTTGCAGAAATGCACCTTCCCACATTGACTAATTTTACATAATCTTACATCATCTGGTTGATCTGAGCCACTCACATAATTGCATCTTGCACCCCTCTGTTTATTAGTGAGACATTCCAATCCTCTAAAGTAGGGCAGTTTAAACAATCATGTTTATCAAGGCAAGGGGGAATGCATAATGGTTACGGCCCAAACATGCTACAAATTTAGCAATGTAAAACCGGTGGAGCCTAAGGGATAATGTAATGTGCCAAACAACTGCCCGCTATGGGATACTGGCAGAACTATCACTAATAGATGTCTCTAGTAGTACCTCGGTTAGAATGAATAGGGAGAATGTATTGCCAAAACAGTTTTTTTGCCTCTAATTCCTTTATTATTTGATTAATCATACAACATGCAGTGAGAGATTATTTTCTGTTTCGGGATAATAAATGATATGATCAGGAGATAAAACATTTTTCAGGAGCAGGTAAAGCTCCACTGGTATGAGAACTGACTCAAAGATTGAACCAATTTACAGGTTAAGTCCAAAATATGAGGCAAATTTTCATATGAGCAAGCCTACCTCCTTCAAATGAGGTATTCAAGAATAGTCAGAATGTATTTTATATAGAATTATGATGAACTTTTCCACTGCATGTTGGTGGTTTCAATGGACCATTTTCTCAGTATTCAGGAAAAGCAGGTTGGCTCTATACATTTTGCCTTTAGCAATTAACCGAGTACTACTAGAGAGATCTGATGGGATAGAATTTTGTGCCAGTACCCCATTGTATTGTAAGGTTATATTCGAATGTAATGGTTTCTATTTCCACTTCGTAAATATGAAGTGAAAATTTGAACATTCAAGATGCACCATACCTCTTTCGGTCTTACATGACATGCTAAAAGACGCATTGACAGCAGGGACATTTGTGGTACCAAACATCTCCAGAAATACATTAGGCCCTGGAGATGAAGTTGAATTTCGTATTTCGTACTTCGTTTCTCGTCAGATTTGCGAAACCTCACAATCGTCTACAACATCTATTTCGTGCAGACGACGCATGTGAGTTCCGCGCCGTTGACATACTGAGGACAGGGGAGCGATCCACAGACTCCCTGCACGTGGTACATGAGACCCCCAAGGTCGCTGCGGACGCCTTTCCCGTCGGCTTCCGGTGTGTGGTCCACGCATGCCCAGCTATGTTGTGCTTTGTGGTTGAAGTGGGCGGTCATCAGGTAACCCCAGTACTCCGTGTTCCAGCCAGGGTAGCACTCCTTCCGGCCTGGGATCATCACCTGGAAAATGCGAGGGAAGTCGTGAAGATGACGGAGTTAGTGACATTGGTGTCGCCAGAAGCAGTTTCGCTGATTGGCTGCAATTCATCTGCGCTGACCAATCGCGGAAGTCCTTACAGTAGCCATTGAGATATGATACTTGATTGGTCACTTTCTCTTCAGACAGTTCGCCGTCGAAGATGATGTGGTACTATGTCTCATCAAGCGGGTTGGAAACCCCGAACGTCCAGTTCAGAGGAGTTCGGAAGGACCCAATATGGACTCAACTGACATGATCGAGCGAATTCGCCGGTATCATAAATAAAAGGAATCAACCATAAAGGTTCAACTTACAAATTTAGCATTTTATGAATGTGGACAGTATCCCTTTAAACCTCAACAGATTGCATTCGGACATGATAGGAAAGACGCTTCTGCACGTTTACTGCAAATGTTGTTGAATTCAGACTAGATGATCTTATTATACAAAAGGACTGAATTTAATGAGAACCCCACCAATGATGTGAGTGCAGGGTCATCTGTGTAGATTTGAATAGGCTGACGTACATTTGCACGTGGAACACTAATTGTGCTGAAAATAGCGCTGTTATCCTCAGGAATGGAATTCAAGGCATCAAGTTGACAGGTTCATGAACCCCTTCACCACAAAAAAGTTGAAGCTCCTGCCTATTACGTAAAGCCAAAATTCAGGCAGTGAGAGACATCTGGTGGCAACACATGAAGTGTATCCCTCAGTAAGCTCATCGTTCGCAGGGGCACTAACGCGAGCCTTGTTGGTGTCCCTGACCATAAAGCATATAATACTGTGTAATATATAATTTCCTTGTGTTGGTCAAAATAAACTATCATATCACTATCATATCATAAACCTTTACGGTTGATTCCTTTATGCCGGTGTAACGTTTTTCAGTGAGGCCCGTGAGCCAGGGTCACAATGGTAACAGGACAATTCGCCCCCAGGACAATTTGCCCCTAGGACGATTTGCCCCTGGACAACTCGTACTCGGACAACTCGTACCCGGACAACCTGC
>NMRB01001068.1:68376-84266 GCA_002633025.1 Notospermus geniculatus | reverse complement strand
CATTTCATATTTTGCAATGCTGGGGGCGAGTTGTCCCAGGGGGCGAGTTATCCTAGGGGCGAGTTGTCCAGGGGCGAATTGTCTGTTGGCGAGTTTTCCTAGTGACGAGTTGTCCTATGGGCGAGTTCTCCTAGGGGCGAAGTGTCCTAGGGGCAAGTTGTCCCATGGACGAGTTGTCCTAGGGGCTAATTGTCCGGGGGCTAGTTGTCCAGGGGCGAGTTGTCCTTGGGGCTAGTTTTCCTAGTGACGAGTTGTCCTAGGGGCGAGTTGTCCGGGGGCGAGTTGTCCTAGAACCGGTGACAATACAATAGATTGACGGAATAAGCGGCCACTGGACAATGAGCGACACACAGAGAAACAGCGAGTTCGTTTCCCAGTGTGTTGATCCGAACAACAGGAATCACACAGAAAAACGGCCACACTGAAAAACGTTACACCTGTATACAACTGTGTACTGGTGGCTTACCAGCTAAAAAAATATCAAGAAATGCTGAGAACTCACTTGGCTTGCCTTGGTCCTGCTTCTGCAGACAGCACAGACAACATCAGCATACTGAAGAGTACTGCCGGGGGCTTTGGATTTGTCGAAGAAGGGAGAGGTTCCGACATCAAATTCTACCCCACCGATCTTCGCCGTCCCCTCGAGTGCAGAAGTGTATCTAGCATACTGAGGTTCTGTTGTCAGGCATGTGTACTCCGCGGAGCCGCCCGTTTCCGTGAAGATTGATGCACCAACAATCCCTAGAATGAAACTAGAACTGTGAAATTTGCTTGACAGCAAATTTGATGGTCCCTACATCAGGAAATGCAAACAATTGAGTGAAGAAAGGGCAAGGGGGGGGGGTATGACTCTGTGGCACAGCAGTCAGGTCCTGGAATTCATGAAAATGATCCTAAATAATCTCGTCATTTGGTCCAAAAATCGTCCAAAAAGCACCAAGCCGATTATATTATTCAAATTGCTTAGCAGGAGACACAATTTCATGTCAAATGATTGACTATTGCGTCGATAATCAGTAGATTACGTGAATGGAAAAGGAGAAAATGGAGGCGAAAAATTGACCCACTTTTAAAGTGTGATGATTTTAGTGGTGAGAATGCCTCAAGGCCAGCTCACCAAAAAGCTTTGTGTTTTGAAACTCCGGGGCAACCCATGAATAAAAAGTGTTACATCCTTATTGGACTCAAGAGTTCGTGAGGCGGGACCTCGTTAATCAACAGATCCAAGGTTCTGTGATGACCCTGGATCATCACATGGTTGACGACACTGGATCATCACATGGGTGACGACCCTGGATCATCACATGGACTTTCTCAGACAATTAAGTTTCAGCTGCAGTGATGGTGATATAGTTTGATGATGGAGGCCTCAAACTGATGAGGTCCTCTTTTGTTTTCAAACTGGGGGCCAAAAGTAAAATTCTTAAAAAAATGCAGGATGCTACCCTCATGAATTATACAGGCAGGCACCATAATTCTGGTGGTCATTATGTGCAACATCTGGCCACTACTCAGTGAAAAGCAGGCCTTTACAGGCTGGNGGGGGGGGGGTTCTGGTATGGTAAGGAGGATCAAATTGATTGTTGAAATTCTTGGGGCTGCATGCTGTCAATGATCAAAGTAAAGGCCTGCGTTATAATTTTTCATTCCTCCCAAGGATCCTACTTTGCTGAATCCAATTTGCTTGTGTTACATTGTTTGCCTGGTGGTAATCAAAGTTCACATGCTACCACCAATTCTGCCACTTTTTGCTACAATAGGGCCGCTTGCTGTTCTTTTGGTTGTGGGATTCTGTCCACTAACCCTTCACTCTTTTCTTCACAGGTGGGACAATACACTTTTCAAGTAAGATGCATTCATCATTATATTTTATGTCCTGTGGTCAATTATATGTTGTTATAGTAATTTTGTTTTTGTTCCTCTGCAATCTACTCAGATGAGCTCAGGTTGTTGTCCAGGGTGTTCAAAAGTTTTTAGAGTAGGAGGCTGTATTGGATAAAGTAGGAGGCTGTGGAATTTGCCACAGACGCAGACAACCGCGCGGCCGGCGAGCGAAGCGAGCCGAGGGGGGTCACCCCCCTCGGTATTAAGAGATTTTGAAATTCATAATGCCCTAGATGCGATTTCCTGGCATCTGGGAACAGTTATTTAAGAGAATAAAGAAATTTCTGGCCGCCATTTTGTTCAGCCTACCTCAGTCACCCATGTCCGGTAGTACAACCTCGATTCCAGTCATGGATACGTCGCTCAATACACAATGAATACCAGTACCCGACTTCCTAGGAGCGAGGATACAGAAGGGCCAGCACGCTACGGACATTGTGAACCAAGGTATAGGGCGATTCTGTACATTGCACTGTACACGCGGCACTTTCGCGCCAAAACTTCGTTCCCACTGGGGAATCGCAAATTGAGATGTAAAAAACTCAAGGAAAAGTAGGCGGCGGTTGACCTGTTACTAGGCGGCGATTTACCGCCGCCTGCCGGCTACTTTTGAACACCCTGGTTGTCATCTTGTAAGAACCAATTTCTTTCCATCTTTTAAAATTCGTTGTTATTTTCCAATCTAACTCGCAGGGTACTGATGGATGCCTCGTTTAAACATCTGGGCCATTGAACCATCTTTTTTGAAGATGGGGGTTTGGCCTAGTGGTTTAAGGCGTGTGCCCCTTAGTGCTGGCGATTGGTGCCTTGTGCAGGGGTCCGTGGGTTCGATTCTGATGGGAAGCGGTGTATTTCACCTTAGAAACCCGATTTCTATTTCATTTTCCAATCTAAGTTACAAAATGGTATTCTGTGTCATTTTCCGATCTATAGTAGCAAAATGGTTAATGCTGTGTCATCATCGATTGAGTAAAATTCAGTTTAAAAAGTTCATGTGTTTTAACCGTTTAAAGTCTGCCGTTTTGCCCCTAGAATGTTCGCAATCCATACAAATTCATGCAATGTTCTTTTCAACATCTGTAGCTTTTGAAATATACTACTTACTTACTCTCTTCTTCAAAAAGCTTTTTGTTTACATGTACATGTTCATGTATCTCTCAGAAAAAAAACTTCAACTCTAATTTTTTTTGTTACATTTTTTATGATACTTTCTGGAAAAGCTTAATTTGTGTTAAGAGCCTTCAAAATTCTTCAAAATGTACACTTCCTGTGTTTCTCTTTCTAAAATATATAATGTTCAAGACATGCAAGGACTTTCAACTGCTAGACTGTTCCCCATGTCCTCAAGCCACTCTGCTAATACAAGCTCATAGAGCTGCTCGAGGACAGGGGACCACCCTACTTTAACAACCAGCTGGGTCTCTTTGTCAGACGAAGTGTAGCATCTCCAATTGAAGAAGACCTCAACTAAGTGCTGGTATTCTATCCACTTGTGAAGTCCAAGCTGCCTCAGAACAAGTTACCCTCAGGTAACCATGTCAGTCGTTTTATTCAAAAGACACCCAAAAAGTGGTTTACATGGCCTGGAATAAAGTGATGACAACTTTATATGTTGGTTTGGGGGAACTGACATGTGACTGAATGATGAGCAGTGGTTTTGAAATGCATACGGGTAATTCAAAACCACTGCTCATTATTAAAAATTTTTAAAAATTTACCAAAAAAGGACAAACTATCCTTCAAATGAAACTTACATGTATTTGTAGGCAAGGGTTTGTGCCAGTGGTCATACAAATCATTGATACCAGCATAGGAGTGTTGCATAGTTGTGTGATTGTTAATAGTTCACAGATGGAGTCATATTCGTGGTAAAGCTATCACAAGTATTGATTTGAACACCTGTTTACTCTCATAATTTACTCGCACAATAGAAACAGGTGATTTTCAGCGATTTTCAATCAACTTCTGTTGATCTTTTGAATTGTTTGATACACTGTTTCATTTTCATAAAATAATAAAAGGGTTATAATGTTTAGTAGGATCATAGCTTAGATTTCTTTTGTACCGCACTTCAGTTATGCCGTGCAGTTGCTAATAAAGAGTTATTAGGCCTTTTTACACGGTGCGGGTTCGAGGAAACCTACCTCCACCCTCCTCGGACGGGTTCGGGTTCAGGATGGATTGAAAGCTTTTACACGGTGCGGGTTCGGTAACCCGCCTCGATCTAGTTCGAGGGCGGTTCATTCAAATGCGTGCCACTAGATGGCGTGTACATTCACAGTTACCGTAAGTTAAAAATATCCCGGAAATAATCACCAAAAATCAATAAACTGTGTTTCTAAGTAGCATATGAGAAATCTCGTGCACGATTTCTTCACAGGTAACTTACAGCAAGTATGCCAGTGATGTCACCCAGGTAGCGTGCTCGATCCCGCACGAGGCCGGTTGAGGTCGGTTTGCTTTTACACGAGACAATAACCGGCCTGCACCTACCTCCACCTTCCCGAGACTCATGCGGCGAACTGAACTGGCCTGAGGAAGGTGGAGGTCAGTTGTTTCGCTTTTACGCGGGGAAAAATAACCGAACCCTCCTCGATCTAGTCTCGATCTGGAATGCACTGGCACCGTGTAAAGAGGCCTTCGTCTAGGCCTAAATGCAAATGAGACCCGATGCAAGTCAATCGGATCCAATCGGATTGAATCTGAATGTGGTTTTTTGGCTTGTCGTCTAAACGGCCCTATTGTTGCCTTGTAAGATAAAACATACTTGGGCAATAGGTGATGAAATCGACACGTGATCACATCTGCTGGGCACCTTTTTAGGTGTAGGCTAATGTATTAATTAGATCACTTTTAAAGTGGTCCTAAACCGCCGGGGCGAGCGAGACAGCCTCGTTTTCATTTTCCCGCGCTACGCCAGGATGAATGAACGCCTGTCAATCATCACGTCACGTGATTACTATGGAATTTACTACACGATCACTGATTGGGCAAGTTCTGATAATTGACAGCTGTGTGACAGCTGATTGTCAAAGCAACATGGATGCAACCCGATCACCGAGTCGAGATTTCTCCTCGATTCCGGGGAGTTTTAGCGGATATAGTCACGCCTAAGAGTGTTCAATCCGACACGAGTGACACCATTGATGACGGTGTCGGCCGGTACATGCATGTATGCCAGGCAAGTTGGTCTTTTCTCAAAAGAAACCACAGAATTCACTGACGTTACACCGGCACGGCGGCGAGTTCCGCAGTCCGGCATTATGTAATGATGCCATACACACAAACAACCTCCTCATCGTCTTAAAACTGAGTTCTTTCTTTATTACTAGCATGATACCCATGGCGAGCACATTCACAGGATGCATGTGGCCAGAGGATGGCATTTTGCTGGACGTCTCAGTGTGTGGGAGGAAAATGTTTAGTGGGGGCCAATTCCTCGGACAATAATCTAGGCCTATGCCATGGGAAGCAGATGGCAGCAGATTTATGTGTTGAAGTTCCTATTTTCTAATCACCCTGCCTGGTTGAAGACAATGCATTATACCTGGTTCCATCGGCCACCGTGTAGATGGTGTTGCGTACGCAGCGCCATCTACACGGTGGCCAGCGAAACCAGGCTAGTGGGCATTGCAAATCATTGGAAGTTTCTTCCTGCATTTTATTCGCTTAAGGGTAAAAAAATGTAATGCCACCCGCTTAAGGGCCACCCCCATGTCATTTTCAACACTTCCTGTGAAAATGGTGCCATTTCGATCAGAAACCACGGAGGAGTTCGTGTTCGAAGTTAAAGCGCCACCCTCAATTATAATATAGATGAGCCACTTCGATAATGTTTCTGGACAATCCACAGCCGCTGGTTGGCATTTGCTACCTTTTTTAGGCCACCCTTTCCCTTCTTTCATTCTCGCTTCGGCATCCCGTCTGCTGCGGTTTGCACGACCATCTCAGCGTTGACAAACTCAGCGAAGGTAGCGTACTGCGCATGCTCAGAAGCCAGGAGCGGAAATCGGAAGTTCCATTTTCGTGGGCGGTGAAAATGATCGGGTGCCAACTTTTGCTTGGCGGTTTAGGACCACTTTAAGGATTGATGATTTTATTGCGAAATTGAAATATGATTACCGATGTATTGACTGCTGTGCAATGCACATTCCTCATACCCTCAAGTGCCATATTTTACAATGGAATTCACATGGCAGGGCATTGATTTCATGCTTAGGGTCCTTCCTCCAAATTCCTCACCCAAATGTTAAAAAATCTATTGGAAGATGAAAAAATTGTGAATGAGTTATTAAGGTGGGAAATGAATGGTTGCTCTTTTAAGTCTGATGTGTTACTTGCTTCATAGGAATCCTTACCTAATTTGACAACTCACCACACCTTGGATTTATTATTAGATTACGGTTTGTGTTGATCTCGCACTGGCAAGGTATTGTGTGACGTCGATTTCCACTTAGTCAATTTATATTGTTGATTTGGTTAAGTCTGCAATAATTATTGCACAATATGAGGATCACGGTGGCTTCACGGTTGTGAAGCCTTTGTTACCGGTGTGTCCGTATACCGTATACATATACCTCGATGTAATCGCAGCCAGGCACAAAAGAGACCAAGAAGCCCAATGGCCTGAAACAATCTTGCACTCATAGTGCATTGGTAAGGGCCATCCATGTAGGCTGAGCATTTTCACAAGAACTAAAGTTGATTTGTTTAGGTGCAGTATAAAACATGTAAAATCAACTTTTGCAGTATATGATTTCTCACTATGGCTGCTTTGAAATTTTCTTGGTTATCTTCAGTTAAAATTCTTAGATTGAGTCAATGAAATGGGCTTGCCAGGCTTGGGCAAAAGCCTTTTTTAAAATCAAAAGTTAACAGTGGTGCAATATCATAATATTCATAGGTTTAGGCCCGTATTCTAGAACGTTCCTGAACGTTAAGGTCGACCTTAAGTCTATTGTAAAACCATCGAGAACAATAGATTTAAGGTGGACCTTAATGTTAAGGAACGTTCTAGAATACGGCCCTTAATGTCAATAGGAAATCATGCAATTACACCTGAAAAGTACTTCATCATTATTGTCTGTTATCATCTATCATTCTACAAAATTGTCCACAGCAATTCTGTGACAACATGTCATCAAAAAATCGCTGTGAATTTCAAATGACCCATCGATACCGACCTAGTTGGACCATAATATTTACTGGTACATGGAAATAGTAGGAAGTTCTGATCAGTAATCAGTGTTGCTGCGTAAAATTGGTTCTTCCGACTTGTCTGTATAGGAGGCCGATTTGCAAATTCTATTCACCCAAGGTGTTTTACTTCTTTCGGGATCTAGTGGTGATCAGCAAAGGATTGAAGCAACGGTGTTGACAACAGAATCATGGATCTTATGAAAAAAGGTAAAGGTTTATTTCATCTTTGTTTATGAATTTTGATCATTTCGTTTCGGTGACATACATGTAGAGAAAGTTGGATGTGTACGCTGTTCGTTACTGGCATGTATTGTCATCAGCCTACGGAGACCCATATTTTCAATAACTGTTTTATCCATAAACTGTTGCAGCAAAAATCTGTTCTAACTTTAACCTTCCATCATACAGGACCTGGTGACCGGGTCCCACGGAAATTTTGTGGGGGTTTGGATGACCCGGTGACCGGTCCCACGTAATGTAAGGGTTAAAAGCGTTTTGGCACGTTACCCATTAAATTTTGCGTGGTGATGATGACAGTACCGGTACCTTGTTCATGTGCCCACTTTTTTTGTGGCACTTTGTCTGTCCATCCATCTAGTCATGCGTCTGTCGGGCTGTACATCCGTAAACTTGCTTATCTATCTGACAGACGGTGGAGCCTCACATCACCCATTAGATTTTGCATGGTGGCAGCAGCAGCGGTGCCTAGTTTTTATGCACCGGCTTATGAGAAGTGGACCGTATAAAGCGATAGTGTCCATCTGTCCCTCTGTCCATCCATCTTGCCATATCCGCCCTGTCTGTCAATGTGTGTGACTCATTAGATTTTGCATGGTGACGTGAAAGAACTTGGTATTCACAGGTCACTTTGTGATGTGGTAGCATCAGATCATCTGTCCATCTGTCCTTCTTTCCATCCATCTGGTAATCCGTCTGACCATCCGTTGACTTTTGCTAGTTCACACAATAACTGCAGATGATAGGGCCTCACATGACACCCATTATATTTTGCAGCAGCATCAGTTGCGCCTTCTTATGCACATGCTTTATGAGAAGGAGCGTATAATGCAATAGCATCGTTTGCCCATCTGTCTCGTTGTCCATCCATCCTGCCATTCGTCTTTCTTGCCATTCATTAACTTTTTCTTGTCTGTGCAATAAACTTCAGATAAATGCAAGCCAATGGTCATCAAACCCAGCATGTTGCCTAGACTGATCAGGAATTGCTTGTGGGGTTGTAAGGTCAAAGGTCAAGGGCACAGAGGATCAAAACTCAGAAAACCCACGAGTCATTTCTTACTACCGCGTTCAATTACTTCCACTGGCCAGGCACTAGCACTTTCTCAGACAATCTCATTGGAGGCCAATAAAAGAACGCTGTCGTGCTAGACACGAGTAAAGTGTCATGGCTGATGCGCTCTGATTGGCTGATTGTCCATCATGACACTTTACTCGTGTCTAGCACGACAGCGTTTTATTTCTTTTGCACGCCAATGTATGGATCGATGTATGCGAGGGCTGTGTGCATCTACATTTGGAAGTGACATCATGCTTTGCATGCTGGGTGGGATACTTCCCGAAGTAACCAAACCAGCGCAGGGGGAGGGTTTGTTGCGCCTGGCGTGGCAGGCCCGAATTGGAGAACTTCCGGTAAATAAAACGCTATCGTAAAAATATTGAGTTGAGAACCGAGCGCCAAATTCGGCATTATTGGTTCTATAGACAATATTGGGCGATTTTAATGTAATGCAGGAGGAAACCGGAGTGCCCGGAGAAAACCTGCGCTGTCAGAGAGAGTCGCCCTCTCTATCACATGAGACACGGACCCGACCGGGAATCGAACCCGCGACCTCAGAGGTGACAGGCGCCGATGTTTCCATTGCGCCACTCTGACAGCCCGGCTATCGTGCCTAGGCCGGTGTAGGCACGAGTAAATTTTCGAACACACATGTAATTGTCACATAGGTCATTTATGCCAATATATCATCATTTTAGAGCAGAGGGATGGTTATATCTATAGTTGATCAATCGATTTTCAAATCCTCTGTATCATTCTCAGATTCACTAGATTTTCAAATCCTCTGTATCATTCTCAGATTCACCTTGTTTGGAAGATACTCACACCATGATCTTCCTCTACCCATCCTCTGAAGCATTTGTATGAGATGTTTGCCTGCTCCTGTTAAATCATTCAACAATTCGTTGTCAAAGCAACAGTGTTGGTGGAATTCAAAACTGATGGTGTCTGGTCACATCAGTAGACTTTATTGTACTACAGTAGGAGATAGAGGCTAGAAGATGAGATGGGATTTTTTGGGTAGAATTACGGGAATGGGTAAGTTGTCCTGGTTATAAAGAAACCCGGTATGAATTGTCTGGGTTGGTAGGAATTTGGTCTAGGTTCAATTTGTCTGGGTACAAGTTATCTGGGCACAGAATGACCTAGGTACAAATTGTCCCAGGCAGGGGCGTTAGCGTGGCGGGGGGAGGGCAAATGCCCCCTAGAGCAAAAAGTGACATACAAATTTTTGCTCTAAAACGTCATTTCCCCTCTTCAAGCCAAGTTATTGTAGTGTCAGATAATGCGTCTGAGAGGGTGTAGATTGGAAACCCCCAGACCCCCTCTGGCTTTGCCCTCCAGACTCGATCAATTTTGCCCCCCCCCCCAGGCCATAAAGCTAGCTGTGGCCCTGCCAGGTATGATGTGTTTCTGTCCCAAAGCTGTTTTGTTGAATGCCAGACTTGATCCTGATCCGAAGACATCAGGTAAAAATTGACCACTGTGATGTGGCTATAGGCAGCTGGTATGAGAAAAATGCTTGCTAACATGTCACAAAACAAAAACACTGTGGTATGCTAATGCATGTTGCCTGAGTTCGTGATATTTGTAAAGGATCTTTCATGACTGCAATGACCGTACATGCTGTTGATATTGCTCTCTGCGAGTTGGGTCACGCTACTCTGTGAAGGAAATGACCATCACCATAGTAATGGGTAGTATATTTACTAGCGGGGATTGACTCCTTGGAAGTCAGCTAGATGACTTTGGGCATTTCGCAGAAGTTGGCAATGCAGTAAATCGTGTGGTGCCTGGATTTCCCAATGCTGTCACCAACATGGAAGATTTTGTGGTCGTTTTGAATTTTTCAATCATACATGTCATAAAAATCCCAATATGCGAGGGGTGGATCTGCACTGAGGTCGAGTTTTTTTCATTGGATTCTGAAAAGATTTTTTGCCATTGAAGGGCATGGATTGATTAAATTATCAGCCCTTCGTGACTGATGATAATAAGACGGGGTTGTTTATGAATTGAAAATATTTTACATGAAATGATGCCCAACATCCCTGCATTTCACCTGTCCTTTTCACCATAAAACTCCCATCTTATCAAAATGGAATAAAAGCACCACCGTCTGTACAAGTCCTTGGGCCGTATTCTAGAAGCTTCCTTAACTCTAAGCTTTTGTATTCTGTAGCTAATGGCTAAAAGCTAGCAAAAGCTTTTACTTCAAGTTTTGTTGTACATTTACATCGAACCTTGCTGTGCAAATCTTAAGTAAAAGCATTTGCTAACTTTTATGAATACCAGCCATTGTTTGCAGGGCAGAATACAAAAGCTTAAAGTGGACCTTAGAGTTAAGGAGGCTTCTGGAATACGGACCCTTATTTCCTACCCATGCTCCCTGAAACAGAATTTTTCCCAAATTTACCCCTGGGATGAGACAACGTTATCCCATTCTTCCTGCATTCTGAATTTTATCCGGACCAGACACTTTGCCTGATCCATTGCTGTCTGAGTTGTATCACAGCCATGACAATCAACCATGCGTTTTTCACTTAGTCCAGATTATGATTCCCATATCAGAGTATGTTTACCCAACATCGTAGCATAATGGTGGCAGACCGTAGCTGGGAAATGATTACAGGAAGTTAAAAGTACCAGCACTAGCAATGAGTAGTGCATGCAATCCTTGCCTCCCATGGCATATAATTGCATGTTTGCTGTATCAGTGTGGTGTTGAGTAGGTTCAATGACCATTTGAAGGAAACATGTGACCCTCTGCCACAAAACCAGTGTTGAGTTGCACAGAACATGAGCCAAAATGTATGACACCAGGAGATAAAGATAGAAACAGAATCACTGAGACTTCACAATAGAGACAGACAACACTGAAATTGACAAAATTGTAACCCTCCACCACAAAACCAATCATCTGTCATTTTGAGGTTGGCAAGTTAGGACCAATATATTTGTCGATTTCAGTACTGTCTGCGTGTCTGTTGTGAAGTCTCAGTGATTCTGTTTCTGTCTGGTGTCATGTTGGGACGTTTAGGCTCATTTTCCATGCGACTTTACACTGGTTTTGTTGTGGAGGGTCACATATGAAAAGAAAATATAAGTTTACTGAAGTTTGATTTGAATCAGTGCACAGAACAAGATATTACAAACATAAACACTGAACCTTTTTATGAGCAGCAATAGATGACCAGCTCTGCCACTCATCCAAAATGGTGGCTATGGTGGCCATCTTGAATTCGGTTTCCGTCGGCTAACTTGACAACACTTTGAGTGATCAACCTGAAATTTTTGATGACAGTTTGTCCCTACAAGGGGAAGGTTACTGTCAATGGAAAGCTCCGCCACACATTCAAGATGGCGGCTAGAGTGGCCATCTTCAATTCGATTTCCATCAGTTATCTTGAGAATGCTTTGAGTGATTGCCCAGAAATTTTTGATATTGATGATCTCTATGAAGGGAATGTTCCTTTTGATATGACCAGGACCACAGCACAACCAAGATGGTGGCTTTAGTGGTCATCTTGAATTCATTGTCTGTCAGTTACTAGTATCTTCACAACACTTTGAGTGATCAACCTGAAATTTTTTGGAGTGTTTGTCTCTATGACATGTATGAGGGGGAGGTTCCTTTTAGTGTCCAGCACCACCGCTTCCCCCAAATGTACCATCTGGGCCATGCCCACAAACAACATAAAGTCTGGCAACATCTATCTTTGACCTAATGGAATGCGGAAGCTAGGAAATTGATCGTTGGATTTTCCAAGGACCTTTAATCACAGGCGGCTATTGAATGACCGGTGGACAACGCGAACAATCGGGGAACGACCACAAGTGATCGACAGGCATGATTATAAACCGCAAAGCTCTGTCACATTACATGACTTCCGCATTCCATTAGGTCGAAGATAGATGTTGCCAGACTTTACCAGTCGGTGGCATATGCCACGCTCTGGGTTGCTCTTGTTCACAAGTACCTGTACATGTAAGTCCATGATATTGCCACCAAATACAAAAGCAACATGTGTACATACATATTGCGATGTATTTTCTTATGGAGTCCGCCGCATTAAAAATGTACCATCCCATGTTGAGCGTCTCCAATGCCCTTCGAAACCATTATCTTTGCCATCTACAGACCTTCCACCATCGGAATCTGTGGTAGTGAGCATGTATAAGAACTAGTGCATGGATGTGTGTACTAGATGAATCGCTGTTGTCATGGTAATGTCAACTTCCCATTTGGGGCAGTATGGTGTAATGATAATGGATGGCACCATGAAATCATGGAAGAACTTTATCTCTGGGACATGTCAGAAGAGGCTTGACCATATTATCAGCTACATACATGTACAAATATGTGCGGTGGTCTGGGAAAACCCATTGGAAGTCGCTGAATGATCAACGAGGGCTGTCAGATTGCCTATACATTATTCTGCTACTGTTTACCTGTTATGTAGGGCATATTTCTGTTACGTAGGGTATCCTTGAAAAGTACATAGATGGCCATTGACTGAGTACGTCATTGATTGATTATACTAATCAGATAATAAACAAATTTTGGTGTATTCAGCTTTATCTCATCTCTACTGATCCTTCATCATTCACCATGAGAATCACAGTTTTACTTTACCACAGAGACATCACAGAGGTGAGCACAATGTCCCTGGACATTTTTTAATGGAAAATGCAGTAGGGGAAATTGGGACTTTACGATCCTGTCGGTGTTGGCAATTTTGTCGGGTTAGAAACTGGCAGTTTATGCAGAGTTTACTGTAACTAAGTATTTTTTGAAATTTCTTATTTTATATGATATCAGAAGAGAAGTATCTTCTTCCGTTCGCCAACACTGACATGGTATAGCACATATTGACATCAAGTCTGAGTTGTGGTTCTGTTAATGTTTACCAGGTTGCAGCACTCTCGACTGCCATCGAGTTAGTCTCAGCTATTTCTTCACCTACAGTTTATTGCCTCATTTCCAACACAGATTTACATATTATTTTGCATGATCGTTGGTTAAAATTGCCTGGATGGCCTGTCAGAAGTGATTTTGAATGATGCAATTTTTAAAAAAATGTACATGTATCCCGGTATTGTCATAAATAAAGCTCCATGCACAGACTGAGGCTTCCACATCCAACGGTTGGTGATGTAATTGCCATTTTGCAGACCGAACACATCCACAAGTTTGGTTCAGTGCCAAACATGCCAAAGGCACGGAGTGTCTGCGTTCACTTCATGCCTTGATCCAATCAAATCGAATTTGTGGGTCAGAGTCCAAAAGGAAGCTGCGTCTTTCGCCTTAGAAACCTGTTGTTATTTCATGCCCTGTTTAATAGCTCAGGTACCTCTCATGAATTAGTGTGGTTATGCATGACACTGTGCAGAAGTTGGCTGCAGCATTTGATCCTGCTGTAAGTTTTCAATCATTGGCATTGAAAAATCAGGGGCGACCACCACGAAACTACGATAGCACTAACAGGGCCCTAACAGAGAAATTCTGTAATGGTAAAAGCCATTGCATACCACTCTGTTAGGCACTGTTAGTGCTATTGGAGTTTCGTGGCGGCCCGCCCTGGCCATTTATGTGATATCTTATTTTGGAACATTGGTTGCCATGTCTGTTGTGTTGCTCACGTGAGGGCACATTATTTTTCTCCTGATTGATAGTTTTTTATGCCCCCGATCCAAAAGTTGGGGCATTATGGCATGGCGTCGGCGTCGGTGTCGGTGTCCGTTAACATTTGGCTTCCGTCAGTTAGCTTGAGAACGCTTTGAGCGATCAACCTGAAATTTTTTTGAGGGTTGGTCTCTATGAGGGGACGGTTCCTTTCGACGACCAGCTCCGCTGCTCATCCAAGATGGCGGCTTATAATGGTGGCCATCTTGAAATCGGTTTCCGTCGATTAACTTGAGCGTGCTGTGTGCAATCAACCTGAATTTTTTTGTGAGGGTTGATCTCTGTCAGGGGAAGGTTCCTTTCAACAATCAACTCCGCCGCCCATCCAAGATGGCGGCTATGGTGGCATCTTGAAATGGTGTTCCATCGATTAACTTGAGAACGCTTTGACCGATCAACCCGAATTTTTTTGTGATGGTTTGTCTCTATGAGGGGAAGGTTCCTTTCCCCGACCAGCTCCGCCGCCCATCCAAGATGGAGTTTTTTTGTGATGGACGGTTGGTGTCTATGAGGGGAAGGTTCCTTTTGTCGACCGGCTCCGCCGCTCAGCCAAGATGGCGGCTATGATGGTCGTCTTGCAATCAGTTTCCATCGAATTTTACCAATCAACCTGAATTTTTTTTTCTGAGATGAGAAGGTTCCTTTTAACGACCATCACATCGCTTTCCCAAGTGTGCCATCTGGGCTGTGCCCACAAACAACATAGTCGGGGGCATATGCCATGCTCTGCATTGCTCTTGTTTTACTGAATGTCCTGAAAACTGCCCCATTTGTGGTTGATCGTGGATGACTTAATTCCTCCAACATCCACCAGACAGCAGCACCGTATTAACTATTTTTCTGCCAATTAATATCAGCAGTGTTTATCCTCGATTCAATGTCATCAGCCATTACTGAATGTCCTGAAAACTGCCTCATTTGTGTGATTGATCGTGGACGTTTTAATTCCTCCAACATCCACCAGACAGCAGCACAGTATTTTTAGCTCACCTGGGGTGAGCTCTTGTCGTGGGTCTGCGTCCGTCGTCTGTCGTCGTCCGTCGTCGTCCGTTAGCAGGGCACGTTTCGTAACAGCTGGAGCTATTGATCTGAAACTTGGTACATATATACCCCTAGGTCAGATGACCTATGACACCAAGTTTCGGTCCGATTCAACTCTTAGCTTGGCCACCAGGTGGCGGAAACCAAAAACACAAAAAGTGCAATAACTCCTGAACTAATGACTGGATCACCTCCAAATTTTTATCATAGGTGTATCTAATGAGGGTACATTACATATATAACGGGTTTTTGGTTTGACCTACTTTTCAAGGTCACAGAGGTCAAAGTTCAAAATTTTGCTGTTAAGTGGCACGTTTTGTAACCGCAGGTGCTATTGGCCTCAAAGGTGCTGGGGACTTAACAGAGGTTTTCAACTTTGGGGAAATCTCGGAAAGTACTACAGCTACATGTATCTTGTTGAAAATTTCACGGTTGACACTATGGTCCGTATCATTGATAACGACATAATATCAACCTGCTCCTCCCATTGTTTCATTACTTACTGTAATTAGTCCTTTTGAATGCCTTAGAAATTGCTGAAGGAATCAATATATTCCATTGAGAGTTTGACTGAATATCCTTGGGATCATGTTGAATAAGATTATCCAAAAGAAAACAAACAAGTTCTATCACAACAGGGCTTTTTTAAGGATAGAAATATCGGTTATACTGCCCAGTTTCAACTTTTCTGAAGTCTGAGCCACAGGGTTTTATGCATGATTACAAGTCTTGACATAACAGGCCAACAACAATACCTGGGCCTAACCACTCATGGAGGGGCAA
>NMRB01001068.1:38632-67419 GCA_002633025.1 Notospermus geniculatus | reverse complement strand
CTACGCCATGGGCGTCGCCTAGAACCGATTCACCTTAGCAACGACGTCACTGACTTTTGGCATGCACGTCAATTATTGGACTGACAGGGAATTCGCCTATGACATAGAGCGTGTGGGTTGATGCGTTTTCCTTTTCAACTTAAATGCTTCTGATGACATTGCCGGACCTTAATACGTGATGCAGCACCCCTGTAGTCATCGCCAGATTAGCCCAGGATGCGTATTTATAAATGGGCCTATGTGGTTTTGTCAATTCCGAATTTCCTCCCGTTTCTCACGCATGGCCATGCTCTGTGGGGGAGCGGGCTATGACATTTGTGTACTGAATATTGACTGATGATTTCTCAAAATGGTCTCAACTGTCTATCCAGTTCGAAGTCCTCGCATCGTCATGAAATCATGTGGGCCTAATGGCACGATCAACTGGTCAATCAAGTCCTGTCCCAAAATCCCGCCCAACAAAATAGCAAACCAATCAGGAAATTCAAACACCACCGCCCCATGTTTTTTAAAAAACATTTCTTGTTATCATTGATGCTTCTAACGAGGATGCATGACATAAGTAAGGGGTTTTTGATTTGACCGACTTTTCAAGGTCACAGAGGTCAAAGTTCAAAATTTAGTCATTTGGCAGTGTGTTTCGTAACTGCTTGGGCTATTGACTTGAAACTTGGTACATACACACCCCTATGTCAGATGACCTATGACACCAATTTTCGGTCCGATTCGATTCTCTGCTTGGCCACCAGGTGGTCAAAACCAAAACTCAAAGTCCAGTAACTCCTGAAGTCTAACTGGATTGCTCCAAATTTTTATCAGGTGCATCCTACGAGGATACATGACCCTGGAACATTTCAATTTAACATTTGTCATTTGTTTTTCTGGTACGTTCACCCAGGTGAGCACATGGTCCATGGACCATTTCATTCTGCCGATTAGTAAAGTGCTTTTCAGAATGTCCAGTCATTTTTGCACTCATTTTACCTTGCAATGGAACCTAACCACAAACCACAAATGGGCCAATTCTGAATTACGTGTGCATGATTGCATGACTATCATGAATCAGAGTATAGACCTGAACAAGGTCCTATTAGAAGTCGGTCAACCGTGAATTGACATGCACACGTTATTGCCCAATTTGTGGTTTGTGGTTAGGTTCCATTGCTAGGTGAAATGAGTGCAAAAATGACTGGACATTCTGAAAAGCACTTTACCAGTCAGTGTTTATCTTCGATTCAATGTCATCAACCATTACTGAATGCACGCCTTTCCATTACCAGCAAATCACTACACCCTCTACCCCTATTGTAGGCACATTGAAAAATTCGAAAATCAGGAGCAAATTTAGAGAATTTGGAACTGATGGTCTCTGACCATTCACAAACAGTTCACTTCTATAATCCTAGATGCAAATATGATTGTTAACATGGATTTCAGGCCAGCATTTGGGTATTTTGGGCACATTTGTTCCATGCAAATTTGGGCACAAACCAGATTTCACTACACCCTATAAGGTGTAGTGACAGTGCAATGGAAAGGCCTGGAATGTCCTGAAAACTGCTTCATTTGAGTGTGATTGATCATAGACGTTTTAATTCCTCCAACATCCACCAGACAGCAGCACAGTATTTTTCTGCCAATTAATATCAGCAGTGTTTATCCTCGATTCAATGTCATCAGCCATAATCCCTATAATAGCTCCCTGCCTCGTTCATCATGCAATTTGTTAATCAAATCTTCTGGTTACACGCTGTTTTGTGTGTTGATTTCAAGATATTTATGGATGTGCTCACTGGGGACTATAGCCGTGGTTGCACTACATGAAGTCCCCGGGTTTTTTGCGGTCACACCTTTGAATTGCCAGACTTCGAGAAACCCGTGTCTGAAAAACACGGGTTTTTGAGACACGGCAAGCTTGCCATGCTTTTCGAAATCCCCGCGTTTACGTTAGTTCTTCCCACGGCTACCGATGGCGCAGCCATTAAGTGACGTCGTTTTTGCACCTCCAACAATGTGTGTCAATACAAAAATGACCGAAGAGTCAGTGCATGCAGCGCCCCTGTCGCCATGCTACTTAACTACAATGTAGTGTGACATGGGTCTGGAAAAACACGGGTATTTTCAACAGGTATACACTTAGCTTATAACTGCACCCTGACATAGTGACAAGACTTTTGTTGTAGTATACACACAATTCGTGTACTAAGCTGTATTTAATGGCTCGGTTTTACAGGAAATTGCATGTTGATGACATTTTCATGTGCACAGTGTTAATGCGATATCATGACCCTGCAAATCAGTAGAGCAGGGCGAGTGGTTTTGTTTACAAATTCAGTCATACTAGGCATCGCTACTAAAGCCTGCCGCACACTGGAGCTATCTGCTGAGCAAAACGTCAGTCAAGACCGTTTGCTCAGCAGATAGCTTGCATGTGCGTGTATTTTCGGTGAGTTTTCTGCCTCGCGAGGCAGAATTGGCAATAATGTGAAAAGCCATAGACTGCATCTGGGAGAACATTAATTCCCTCTGAAAAAAATTGATTTGGAAGCCGATTAAAACAGTCTGCTTTATGTTACCCATGGGAGCTATCAACCATTCACTAGTCGTAGCTTGTCTGCAATTCTGTGCGTATTGAACGTGATGTAAAATTTTTGTGTACTGGCTGCCATTTTGCAAATGATAACCATTGAATGTTGGGGACCGCTAATTTGGGGACCGACGTGTACCGTCATTTCTTTGGGGGAATCTAAAGGCCTGCATGTTCATTTCCAGGAATAAAAAGATAACAAGAGATCAACAGGGTTCTGCCCAGGACTGAATGAATGGGTCGGAATGGGGGTCTGGGGGGCCTTGCCCAGAAAAATTTGAAATCTAGACTTGCTGAAATGCGATTTGCACCTGCAAGTCGAAATACTGAGCTCATTTGGCATCAAAATGACCCTGATCCACTCTATTGAAACTTCGGCAGCCCGCCGTTGTCGTCGTTGTTATCGTTGATCAGAACTGTGTCAGGAAGCACATTTGGTGAATGGGAAACAGAAAGAAAATTCGGAAGTGTGCCTGGTGGGCATCACTTGTGGCACAGTTCGTGTATAGTTTGATGGTCGAAAATACTCTTTTTAGGCCAAGTGCCGGTTGGCATTTCTGCGTCATGGGCAAGGCCGACCAGCAGCGGCAGAACCCTGGATCAACCATATGCACCATATGGATTGTATTGATAGTGGTATGTCCCTTACTTTGATGATTACCCTCAAAATGTGCCCGCGTCACATGATGCAACAGCATGTCCATGTTATCTCGCTTTTCAACACCATAAATGTGGTAAAAAGCTCTGGGGAATACTTTAAGTGATGAGCAGGTATTAATGCACCCGTCAATCAGAACCTTGAACCCACCCCCCTCAAGCATTCACCTTTATTCACTTTTGCGCGAAATTTTTAGGTTCAAGATTCACCCTTGATTCACAGATTCACAACCAATATTGGTTCAGGATTCACAACCAACAAATTTTCTTAAGTTAAAGATTCACCTTGGGTCAAGATTCACCACTATTTGTTTTCATTGTGACCAAAATGGTATACATGTATCATCATGCACCGGCTCTCTTGCCCACTCAACCGTTTTTTTTATGCGCTGGAGGTTATAACCCTACAAAATGTAGTAAAAGAAGGCACACACCACCAATTGTTTTGCACATATCTCCTTTGTGTCACCACGTCCTTATTTTGCAACTTCTGTGGATAGAACGGCTCATGCAAGCGCATGTTGTAGTATTTTTCACAGGTGGTGGCTGTAATACCAGTGGTAACAAGGCAGTGCTATATAGTGGTCCACTATATAGCACTGCCTTGTTTGCACTTTCATCAATGGCAATTGGCACACATGGCTTCTGAAGAATGATCACCACAGATGAGCTATGGAGTGTCTCTTGACTGCCCAGATGGAATCTGAGGAATACATGTAACTGATCAAGTCCGAATGGCTCAGTACAGCAGAGATCCCAGGATAATGAATGTCGTGTACATTTATTAAATTAGCAGACAAGATTTCAGTATATCCATAAGCAGCTGGCGTCACGAAAATGTCCCACAACGTGGTCCAATTATAATTAACAAATCCTGAGAACTATAGTTTATCATGGACCACCCCGTAAGTTTGGTTCCTGGAAATCAGGTTTCAAGTGAGAGGTTGCATAGAACACCTTTTTCCAACTTGGATATTTGTACTCGACCACCTTGATCTACTGCTACAAAAATGAAAATAATAGGTAATGCAAGTTCATGATTTATAAAACATTTATTACAAAAAATACAATCTCAATCTGTGTTACAAATAGCGCGATCCATCCTCACACTTTCACAAGGCAGTCTTCTCTGTTTTCTCACTATAAACACCAAATGGGTAAGAAAACATTTATTTCAAAACATGATATCACTCGGTACATATGCAATTAGGCCTCATCCCACATACATGTAATCATCTGCTGTCAAACACATAGTTGTTTCCACCCTGTGTTACATACACCATAATATATGCGAGTCATCCTCACACATTTCACAAAGACAGTCTTCTCTGTTTTCTCACTATAAAAACCTCATGAGTAAGAAAACATTTATTTCCAAACATGACATCACTCAGTACATATGCAATTAGGCCTCATCCCACATACAAGTAACCCCATGTCCAACGATCTGAAAACAAATTGCATGTAGTTTTGTTTCCACCCTGTGTTACATGCATGCGAGTCATCCTCACACATTTCACAAAGACAATCTGCTCTGCTTTTTCTCTGTACAAGCCCCCCTATATTGTGAAAATGAATGACCATCAATAACTCATAAAACCGGGAAGCAGTGGAACAAGAATATAGCCGGCAAGATATCAAAGCTTATAAGCTGGTTCTACTTTAAAGTTGGTTCTAATGGAAAGATACATGTGGGAAAGCGGTGTCCAGGCTACACGGTGGCAAATGAAGTGTGTCCCACAAAGACAAAATGAACATCAAGACAGTCCTGCATGTAATGCAATTCATCCACCAAATGCTAGTTTCTATTTGCAGCTCTTGTTTCGGCTGCCTTACGAGCACCGCGCTGGCGAGCAATGGCTACATCTTTTAAATGGCTGAACTGAAAACTGACCAAGTCTTTCCTCAAGCACAAGTCTGTGGACAATTGCTGCAGCATTGCATCATCGGGTATAGCTGCCTCAATCCCTCCGTCTTTTTTCCTGCTGTTGAAGCAATCATTGATGACATCAGTGGGAAGGGATGTCCTTGGATCAGGAAGACCACCACTTTCTGCATGCATCTCCACCAACTTGGGAAACCTCATAAAATGCCCACTGCAGGGGGGATCACACTGAGTACAATCAGCTGGGTTGCGTTCTTCATCTCTCATAGGCCATGGAAAAAACGTCATTGGAGGACCACCTTCAAACCATTGTAGATCAGCAAGTGTTCTACCCTGGCCATGTTGACATTTGGGGTGTGGACAGTCAGGCTGGAAACAGCAAACCAAACCAAAGACATACTTCACTGTGGGTTCCAATCGGTGTCTTTCCATAACCTGGAGAACTTTGTCATAATAATCCAATTCAGCTTCCTGTTCATTTCTAGCCGTCTCCCTCATAGCCCTCTTCTGCCTGACTGTGGCTTTCAAATATTTTAGAAGATAGTCCCTCCTGGCCTGAAGGGCATCTGCTTCTCCATTGGAATTGCACCGAACGACTTTGATTTTGGAACCTTTGAAAAGAGTGCCATTGACCCTGTCAATATATACCTGTTTGGCAGATTCCATATTCGACTGCAACACATCATGGTCAACTTGTCCAGTGGCAGGGTCTTTATTTGGGCCATTGATGGTAGAGGGGATGAAAAGGTTGGTGGCAGCACGGCATAGTTGGCCATTCAGGTGTTCCACCTCATTCATGAAACTGCCCCCACTGTATCTCGTAGTTACAACTGTGGCCAGTTTCTTGTGCTTCATGTGCCACTCAGTCCAGTGAAACTGCGTTTCTATGTGGCCTGGACTTTCATCACCTCCACCATCAACTCGGACAAAGTCAATTTCCTTTTCTTCGCCATTTTTTTGAAAAAAAACAGATTTGAACTCTGGGTCTCGATGCAGCATTTCAAGATCCGCCAAATGCTGAGCTGCATTTTTTTTGTCTAACTTTGCGGACCTGACAACACCAGCAAACATGGAGTCAGAATTCATGGCAGAAGAGAAGGAATGTGATGTTACTTGAAGCACAAACTGTTCCTTGTTGGTGAAATCTGTCCTCGTGGCAAGATCAACTTCATCCCTAACCATGAGTGATGGAAATTTTGAAGATGTAGCAAGTGTATCCAAACGGAACCCAGCAGCATCATCACGGTTCATGTAAAAGATGTTTCTGTGGTCATGAAGTTGCATTGCATCTAACGATTTGTAGAAGGAGTTTGACCACTTCTCATCAACATTGATCTTTATATCAAACCCTTTTCTGGCCCGTTTTGAAATGACATTTGCAGCAGATTTATAACGAGAACTGCTTCTAGAACGAACGTTCCTTGGGACACAAAGCTCTACCATTGTACCATGACTAACGGGTTCACCTATCTTTGCTGAAATAGCTTTTCGTAATCGCTCTATAGTCATTTTCTGACCAACCTTTTGCCTCTCCCAAGTTAGTGCTCCTGAACTTCTCCACTTATCAGCACCCACTCCTGCAGCCCTCACTTCCTGTTCAATCAAAAAACCTATGTCAGGATGACGACTGAGGATGCTCGAAGTGCTGTGTGAAATCTGGCGTTTCAGGATACGCTCCTCAGCAATCTTCCTGAGAGCTTTTCTTCTAGCTCTTTCTTTAAGATATTTCCTTCTCTTGGCTACTTTGACCCTGAAGGCTGGGTCTGTAATGGACTCTATTCTGTACCACTCATCAGGTTCACCATCATCCTCCGACGAGTCTGTTGAATCTATGATAAGGGTGTCAAGTTCAGCCACGTTACTTCCTGAAACCTGATCAACATCCTCACTATAATCATCTTGGGCCTCCTCATCAGCATCTTCTTTGTCATCTGCCAGTGGAATAATATTGTAACTTGTAAGAAGTGCACTGTCACTGGTTTTTGCCAACTCATGGTACATTGTGCGAATGGCATGTGCACTCGCTATTGCTTCTTCCACCTGAGAGCAATTCATGCGATGGTTAGCCGTACCGTACATCTGTCGAGCTTGAACACTTGACAAGTGGGCAGAGGAAGCATACTGGATAAGTCGCCTGTCCTTTTCCGAAGAAGCCAATGCCTTCAGCAACTTGAGACTACTCTTGGAAATGCAATGAACCTTTGGGGATGTGGGAGACAACAGACCCATTTTCTCAGACATGTTCATCAGTTCAGCATAATCAACTCCAATTTCCTTTTCAATCACGTAGACAACCTGATTTTTGCTACTTGATTGTTTCAGAGTTACAAAGACAAGAGGCATTTTCCCAAATTTTCTAGCTGCGCTGTAGGAACTGTATGGAGATGTGGGGTAGTGGTCCTTCCACAGCTGAGACAAAGGCACGGGCTGCTTCATCAAAATGTCATTCCCAACTGCGATTTCTTCCTGGCACTTCATACACGGGATATCATGATGACAGACCGAACACAGATATCGCCTGACGGAAATGTATTGTGAAAGGGTTAGACCATCAAATGCTGACACTTGTATGAGAGGATGTGGGCGTGGGAAAGATTTTATGTTCAAATTCTTGGTACACTGACTGTGAAATATCTTCACAATTTCTGGATCCAGATGTCATTGGGACTCTTGAACTTGAACATCTCCTGTGTCAATAGGACTGGTGACACTCGTGTCTACAGATGAGGCAGGTGAAGATGGAAGTTGTTCAGGATTACCACTGGGTGAAGGAATCGTAGATGATGCTGAAGATGAAGATTCTACAGGCTCAGCTACAGGCCTTCCCAGACTCTCAGGAACTACAGAAGGTACTGCAACACAGTCGTCACCATCTTCACCACTAGTGTCATCTTGAATCACGATGATTCGTTTCTTGGGCGCTGGACTTTTGAAGTCATCACTACCAGTACCACTGCTGCTGCTGCGCTTCTTCTTCAGGTACCTGGAATCTCTTTCAGCACGCTTCATACGTTTCTGTATGAGGAAGAGTTCACTTTTGAGATGTGACTTCTCACTCTGGCTGGCGGCAATCTTCTTCCGGAGATTCTCTGCTTCTTCATACTTCTCACACTGCATCTTGATTTCCAGCTGCTTTCCATAAATTTCAAGGTCAGTCTCCACCCCTTTCAATTTCAAATTACATTCATTTAAAGCATCGGCACGCAACTTCTCATTCCACTGCTTCCTTGATGGCTTTCTACTACTAGGCCTACTGTCATCACCCTTTCCCTGGCTAAAACCTTTCTTAAACTGATACGATTTTTTCACCTCCTGACGACCTAGTTGTAGTAACTCACCCCTCTTACCAGGAGTCATCAAAAAACCAGGGTTTTGTAAAGCTATATTTTCGCATGCATTATTCACCTGAACATTGTACTCCTTATTTTTACCAGTCTCTGTAAGCATCCTTGCGTTTTTGTTCACAGTATCCTTGAAGTCAACGGCTTCTTTATCGCGCAACAATATCGAAGAACCATTGTCTGGTGATGAGACCCTTATGTCCATAAGGTCTGTGAGGCGAACTTGCTTGCTCTGGGATGTAGAAGCTGTAGTTACCTTTGCCTTCTTCATGCTGGGCTGAAGTGACATGTCTGGTGGTGAAATTATGAGGGTGGCCGCAGTGCTACTCGAGTCTTGAGATGAACCGTCATCATTGTCATCAATTAGGTCTATAGAAACATCCAGTGGTGAGGCAGGGATATCATGCCCATTATCGACCGGTGTGGTGGCAGAATCACTGGTTAATTCTGGAAAACAAATACCTGCATATATCAAAAGCATGAAGGGGCATGTGCAGTCATTTTTGTTGTCGAATTACCCAATTGGGTGAACTCCAATGTGAAAGGTCCATGGATCAAGTGATATGTTTTAGGCCACCCACTGATAAAATGTAAGATGTTGGAGATCCATAATCGACAATAGGCCTCACGAAATGTGCCCCTATTGCTGCAGACAGACAACCAGAAAGATGGATCACTACGGTGTAAGCTGTGACCCGACAGGAAGTGCACAAAAAATTCAATGAAATGTTGAGGCAGGCGACTACCAAAACTCAAGGGTAGGCAGCCAAACATAGCATGGTAGTAGTTCTTACTTTCCCCTATATTAAAATCAATATTTAACTTTTAAAAATTGATATTTGTGTGAACATTGCCACTTTTGCATGAATGGTGAGATTCACATCCATCAAAAAGCAAAACTACTCCTCAAGTACAGTGCTGAATGTTTCGTGACACCCTCTGCAATTTACACCTATGGAGTGATGAACAGAAATTTTCTTACCTGAAATACCAGAAATACCAGACATCCCTCTGACAGATGATGGTGCTGGAGAAAGCAAATTTCGGTCTTCTTCATCTCCCTTGAACTGGAGGATGACAGGGGAATCTGGCGAAAGTAACTCAAAAAGCTCCTCGTCCTCAGGATCCAATTCCGTTCCATCATTCATTGTAACTTTCTGGATATCAGATCGTTCACGTTGAAGTTTCAGTAAACCTGAGAAAAAATGAACATGAGAAATTGAAAAGAACGACCGACTGCAACAGTCCCATAGTGCATGTACCGGTACTGCAATGGGAACAGAAATCCCAACCCCTCTGCAGGCATGTGCCTCGCAAACAATAGAAATTCTATTGTTTGCAAGGCACGTGCACATTTTAGCGCCCGTCAAACGGAAAGGCCTGAATAAAAGAACCACGCTCACCTTTGGTTATAAGCCGATCGAAGGAAGATGCAACAACTGCCTTCTTTACACCTCCAGATGACCACACTTTAAACAACTTGGCCATCTTGACTTCGTGTCAATGATACACACCACAGATACCTTGAAAAGAGAACAATAATAGTACAACATTAGTAAAAAAATATTTTTTTCACTGTGAGCAGTTTCGCGAATAACGCCGCAATGACCAATGCAGGGTTCATTCTCACAGTGGAACTGACTGCGAGTGCAAGTCTTGACCCACCCAGGCAGGGCAGGTGTGCCAGTGTGACAGGAATCACATCATAGGAATGCAAGTCCGCCGAACAATAGCCCGGTATTGTATTAAAGGTTATATCCGAATGGCCATGGTCTCCATAGCCATGATATCCATAGGCCTATATTCTAATCCATCGCTGAGCAATATGACCGGACATCGATTCCGGGGGGAGTTTGATTCCTGTCACACCTGGTCAAGTAGGCTATGGTACAAATGTATAGCGGGCCAACCAGTGGAAAGTGACACATCTGCACATTATAGTGTACGGTACACTGCTGCTCTTATTCCGTGCGCACACTCAGTGCACTTCCCACAGCTTGGCCTGCTAGGCCTATAGGCTAGTATACATTTGCGCCGGCGTGCCTTGCCCATGGCCCACACCCCACACCATGACAGGCATATGAGCCATGACAATGACCATGTTCGATGCTGACAGGAGCCACAGTCAGTCAGGTTGTACACAACACATGCCACGGCACCAGCTGCAGCAGCTGACTGCTGCTATAGGCCTAGTCTAGGCCGCGTAGGCCTAGGCCCCATCTCCTACACGAGTACCATCACCACTGTGCACAGGTCCAATGCATAGACCCCTTGCGCTTGTCCGTACAGGGTGTAAACAATAGCCTCGGCCCAGGCGAAAATGCAGAGAATGTGCAGTGAGCCGTTGTACATCGTTCGTGTTTTCACCTGGGGCGAGGCTATTGTTTACACCCTGGACGGACAAGCGCAAGGGGTCTATTGCACTGTGCATGGTAGGCCAAGGCAGGCCTATATTATATACGATACACAATAACGATACACAGCCAGCAGGCATACATCCAACATGTACATAGGCCTACATGTACATAGGCCTACTGTACATCAGGCATGTCAGGGGCCAACACACAACACAAGCTGTCCGTCGTTCTTTTCATCATTCAAGCACTGCGTTATTAACCAACCTCTCCACGTCGAATTCGTGCTCAAAATGGTCAGCAGTTATAATTCACCAAAGTAAGAGTCACATAACGGATTATCTGACTAACAATTCTCAGAAACATACCTAAATAAACGGCTGGATTATGCCACTGCACCGTGTGCACTGCACTACTACTCAGACATGTGCACACCACGCTGTCTGGCGACCTCGATTTCAGCCGTCACATCGCTAACCCAATCAATACCGGCTGCAGCAGGAAGCTGAAAGTGCAACCGAGGTTGGCAAGACTTTTGCTTCGGAACCATTCGTAACACTTCGGGTCTTTCCGTCATTCTTCAGAAATCTAGCTCGGGAACGAAGTAGGTCAGGAGAAAACTTTCCGGGAAAAATAAAAACAAAACGAACACTTCCATGTTTCAAGTTAGCGACACAACTTTTTATTGTAAAAAGAGTTGACTAATAATCAAGAAAATAATTATAGACACACTTTCAAAGAATGGATAGGCCGTGTTTTATAATGACCCACTTTTCCCGCCCCGGCATCCCATCAATCATGGAATGAAAACTGGCATGTCTGGCAATCGAAGCGATTGTATTTAGGCCTAGGCCTAATAAACAGCGGTCAAATAAACAAACTTCTTCAAAGAAAAGCTTGGTGAAACATATCCATTCGTTCAAGATTCGACGGTGATTCGGTTTCGATAATTTTTGGTTCGTTGAAGATTCGTTTTAGAGGTAATTTGAAACGTTCAGGATTCAATTTCTGCAGCAGTTTTCATGGTGAAGATTCGGCGTCGAGTCGACGTCGAATCCAGGTGATGCTTGAGGGGGGTGGGTTCAAGGTTCTGATTGACGGGTGCATTAATATCAAGCGGCAGTGTCAGCTTGGCCTNAGCGGTCAAATAAACAAACTTCTTCAAAGAAAAGCTTGGTGAAACATATCCATTCGTTCAAGATTCGACGGTGATTCGGTTTCGATAATTTTTGGTTCGTTGAAGATTCGTTTTAGAGGTAATTTGAAACGTTCAGGATTCAATTTCTGCAGCAGTTTTCATGGTGAAGATTCGGCGTCGAGTCGACGTCGAATCCAGGTGATGCTTGAGGGGGGTGGGTTCAAGGTTCTGATTGACGGGTGCATAAATGTGCAGACAGCATTAATGTGTGTTTGGAATGAAAATAGCAATAACCTCACCCACTCTGGGTGAGGTTAAGGACAAACTCCAATCTGCTTTTGATGATATATCTGTTGCTGATATATCATCTGTTCATTTCATAAACATCTGCTTGTCTTCAGGCGATTTAATCGCTTTTCACTACGATCAAGGGGCATTAAGTCTACCCAGCCTAAGCCCCCTATTTTGGGGGGGGGCAGAAATTTTTGAAATTGTCCAGGAAATTTGGGAAAAGTCGGTGCAGCAGACCACGAAGGCCTCCTCTTCTTTGAATCCTTGATCTGATCATGATGACCCTCACAAATAACAGACAGTATCCAAGTTCTGGCTTGCTTTGAAGAGTACGAATGAATGGATGTAACCTTTAGTCGATCATTGCGATCTTTGGTCGTCCTTGTGTATCTGACATCAGCCATGCATGCCTCTCACGAAAAAAAGATGAAATCTTCAGATATTACCATCGGGTCGTATTCATAAAGCGTTCTATCGTTAGAACTGTCTTAGGTTCGGTTCCAAGTGCCACTGTAGGGCCTACTTGGAACCGGCCTAAGACGGTTTTAATGATAGAACCGCTTTATGAATACGACCCATAAATGTCTTGGCCTGGTGGTCGAGTGGTCTAACACGTTTGATTTTCAGTGTTAACAGGGTTAGTGCATGGGTTCGATCCCTGGCCAGGACATGTTATGAGAAAGGCTGTGAAAAAAAGATGTGAACCAATTTAGGGTCTGTCAGATGAGACTGAAAGCCGTGGTCCCTTGTACCTGAGTGTTTGTGCCGGTGAGGGCAAGTAAAAGACCCCACAGGTGGACAGTAACCTGTCAAGGATTCCACACCATAGTCTTAAGATCCAAAAGGGTTATGAAGCTTCCAAATGATACATACACATACGTACATACATCGCCATCTATCAGTAACCAAGCAAACTCCGTTATCAATAATTCCCAAGACACCCATGGTTCCATTCACACCAACATCAATTGCCTGTCAACGCTTGCTTCAGCTTAATTTGTTCATTCATATTCCAGTACATTATGCGACAGTAACTAAGAGATGTACGTTCAATATTGGCATCAATGCTGATCAAATGACGACGCTAGGGTTCTGACGGTTTCCGCGTGGCAATTTCATCCTGGCGCATCACAGGCTACTTAGGGCTGTGGAAGACAGCGCCGATTGTTGTAGCCGTTGTGTATATGGGATAAACGCGGGCACGCATCTTATCATTCAATAGTCTGTACATTCAGCTGCACTGGCTATACCACGTGTGTTGTCTCGGGGGTTTTGGTTACCAAGCTTAGCGGCATTCAGAGATTGTTTATGGAAATTATCATAATGTGAGACACTGAAGCAACCGGCATCAATGTAGCATGCTAGTTGACTCTTATGGTAAGATGGATAATGGAGCCTCGTGTGATCGCCGGGAAACAAGATCTCAGGATACATGCACGTTACCCAAAGACACCAGAGACAGTCGACATGAGGCACCTGGCGCCGCCCATTATACACTGAAACTGGAGGATGTCGGCTTACACACAGGTTGTATTCGTTGAATGTTGTTCAAGCCTTGTGTAGCTATCGTTGTACAATGCACTGCCTCTGTTTGTACACAGCAACATAGTCATCTGCTTCCCCATATCGGTGACAATTGCCATGGAGGCAGTGGCCATCGCAGCCTCCTCGTCTGTAGATATCACTCCCTGTTACAGGTATATATTGTCGGTTTCGCTGTAGCATTGCTCAACTAGCATGGATCAATATTAAAGGAATTGCGTCAAATTCCAATACAGGTCTCTGCAGAGGAATAATCGATGAACTTTAACCGTTGTATACCAGACATTGAATTGTGTACTGACAGGTATCTTCAGGCACTTTCACAGCTTATCTTCGCGAGCGTCGGTTCTGGGGAGCGTTGTCAATAACCGCATTGATTTGTCAGATGCAAACCATCTTGTCAAAACAAGCCCATCGACTGCATCTTTAGCCTTGTCCCAATCATGTCATCTTTTGCATTAACTCATAAATTATAAATGAATCTGACCCCTACTTGACCCGCCTCCGAGCCAATCAAATCACCGTTCGGCACTTTCTCTTTTCTTCCCGCACACATTTGTAACACAGATTTTGATTGGCATATCGGCATTAACTAATTCGGCGTAAGTATGGAGGAGGCCATCTCAAGCTACTCATGTTCCTCACTTGGATGGGGTCTTTTGCCCTTGCAAAGCGGTACAAGGTACCACGGCTTACTGTCCTGTGCAACAGATGTGAAAAGCCAGGGATATGGCCCAGGACAAATCGCCATTTAAGACCTGTTCATTGTCTTGTGTTGGGGTCTTCACTTCTTAACACATGCTCGAGTGCCGTTAACATTGTGGATAAAACAAACACTTCAGGTGCCGAAGAGGCAATAATAACGCATGGTGCTCAAACAATTTTTTTGCGCTTGTTGGTATATGCAGAAGTGAATTGGTTGAAACTGCTAGAGACTTGATGCCACCCTCCGCTTCAGTTGTACACACCCGCTGAGGGGTCTACACTCCACTCGCCCAACCACTGCTATGATTGAGGGCAATCTGAAGAGTTTAAGTCAGTAGAGGGGAACGTGATCATGCGATCGTTGCACGGTGTTGAAGGATGTGGTCTAAAGCCTAGCGTACATCGACCTTGCAACTGGAAGCAACTACCGGTAATGGCGTGTCTGGCAACTGCTGGCGACTACCTGGAACCAGCAGCAACTGATCAGATGCTGGCGACACTGGCGACGGATGTACACGCACCGATTTCCTCGTTTGTGGTGCACATCTGGTCACGTGATGGAATCATGTGACTCACAAAATGACTCCCGAGTGGTCCGCTCGGAAGATATCGACAATTTGTGTAGCATTCAGTTCAGTTGCCTGTTCGATGTGCATGCTCCAGATTGAAGACAAGACTGGATTGTGCCACTTGTTGCCGCAATGACCTGTCATAACCGATGTGCGCGGAGCGACTGTTGCGTTCAGTTGCTTCTAGTCGCAAGGTCGATGTACGCTTAGCTTTAAATGCATGGTAAAGGCATGGATACTGGCATGCCTGTAATCTGCTGTTTCAGCCAATTAAAAAGTGTTTCATTTTCTCTTCGGTTCTGCTCCCAATAACCGCCTGTCATTGGTAGTGCTATTCTTGTGTTCATCTTTCAATAGCCTATTGTGGCCAACTGTGCCAGTGGTTGGTACCATGGCATATACATGTCTTACTTACGAAATAGACAGGAATGATTTACGATGAGCTACAACTGCTTCGGTATCCTCATGACCCTTTTTGGCTCTGCAGATACAATGTGGGAGACCTGTATTCACTGAGTAGATGATTCTCGGATTCGCAGATCTGTGCTTTTCCGCCGAAATCGCAACCACAACCTCGATCTGAAACCAGCAGATGTGACGCAATCCATGATTCAGCATGGTAGTGAGATACATGTAAAGCTATCTTTTCATGAAAGGTTGGACAAAAAGGAACCATGATAACCAACTGGTTTGGGGGAATTCTTTGGCCTGCAGGCTTTAGGCCTGTAGAGGAATCCTACTAACGTCATCAAATCATGTAACTGGCCGTCAAAATGATGCAAACTGGCATCAATAGGGTGCTACACGTGGATTGACATTACGCCTGACGTGACGAGACAGCACACAAAATAATGTCATCGCGTCATCGTGACGTTCCTTCAGAAAACACGTGGTCAATTTTACGGCCAACGTGGCCTTTATTATGACGTCACGTGGGAAACATCTATAGGCATTATGCACACGGGGCTACCTATCCCAGAAAGGTGCTAATGGTTTCGGGGAACAAATTCTGGCAGTATGTGCTGCCTAGAGCAATTAAATGACCACATAACATTACACAAAGATTCTGATGAGGCTTGATGCAGAAAATGCTGCAAGTACATTGTACCATGAAAGGTTATCAGTCAACTGTTCGAGGCTTTTCTTGGTCAAGGATCCCGGTCATGGATGTCTCGCAGTGTTGAGTGAAGATCATATCTGACAATCAGTGTTGGTTCTCAATTTCACGGATAGTGATGATGACATCATGAATTTTTAGAGGATGGATCATGAATCCACGAGCAATGTTCCATTTCTCCACGAAAATTAGTTCTTTGCTGATTGTGGGAATCTCAGATCATATTAACCAGACCTGCAGACCTGTAAATCAACTGGTATCATCTTCCAACCCTAAGCAGAGTGAGAGATAGAATTAAACCAGCCAACTTACAGATATGAAGGTCCAGCTGAAGCTCTATGGTTCTTAGGGCTCATTCTAGAAGCTTCCTTAACTAAGGTTTACCTTGAGCTATTGTTTGCAGCGCAGAATACAAAAGCTTAAAGTGGACCTCTGAGTTGAGGAGTCTCAGAATACGGGCCTCAGTGTTTTTTATTCGTTTACTTGCTTCATCTTTGTCGGGAGGTAGATCCCCTCTTCCACATAATTGGGACACAACAGATCCCTCAGACATGGTGTAAATGATTCACAACATTAGGTGCTTACAGTGTGAGTATGGGAACCATGGTTCTGATTCTTCCCTGTTACTTGATATGGAAAATGTAGTGGAGAAGCACTAATGGTAGACTATCGGCGTATTCGAATCATCGTTGACCACATTCATGCTGACCTAGTTCATGTAGTTGTTGACTTAAAGCGAATCGAAAGCGGATTTTGTTTACATTTGGATGGTGTTTGTAAACAGAAAATTCAGCCAATCAGAATGCACGAAAATTTCTTTTGTTGACATTCTGGAGAAGTTTGTTTACATTTTCCCCGAAAATTCGTCCCCTTTCAAATTCTATTTCTAAATCAAATTTTTTCGCTTTTGATTCGCTTTAACTTGAGAACGGCAGTCTCAAACGCGAGAACGCAACTCGAGTCGGACCAAGAACGACTTGTCTTCTCAACTCTCCGCTGAGTGGGGAGTGAGAAGACGTTCTTGACCCGACACGGGTTACGTTCAGTGGCGGATCTAGGAGTTGCCGAACGGGGGCGTGGAATAGGCAACGCCCATTCCCTCAGTGCCAAAGGTGCGAAGCCCCGGAACAATTTTTTGGTAAAAGTGCGGAAATGCGATTTCCTGGCACCTGGGCAGGCCAAATTGAACTTTTTTACTGAAAATCAGGGGTCTGAAGGAACAACGAGATGGAACGATTGTGAAGATGTCGAATTCTTTTATATGCCTTCCAAAATTTTTGTTGCTCAGCAGCTGAAGGGGGGGGGGGCGCTGGGCACGCCCCCATGGATCGGTCACTGATGTTTTTGGCGTTCGTACTGCCGTTCTTGAGTTGAGTTAGCAACTACATGAACTGGGTCAGCCCGAGTGTGGCCGTGCAAGAACGAGGATTCGAATACGCCCACTATAGTCATGGCACACGTCGTGCTACAAAGAGATCCTGGGTTGTCACTTACCAATGTCAGTTGATCAAGTTGCTACTTTTAGTTGCAGCAGGTTTGAAGGGATCAGTAGTGCTGGATGAGCTGGTCACTTAGACTTCTACCTGATTCTACCAACCTGCGTGCTGCAATCGGACATGGCTTGGCTGGTAGGATCAGTATTGGCCGCCAATTTTGTGGCAGAATTCTGCCAGTGACGTCATTTTGGAATTTTATGTAAATTTATTGAATTCTCAATATGGCTGACAATTCAGGTAGAAGTGACCTACCTTTGACCCAGGAAATCCACCAATCACGAAGGGGGTTTCCCATGTTAAAAATAGAAAAGGTACATGTATCAACATTATAGTTTTATCACCTGCACCACCACCACCGGCCAAACAGATGCACAAACGCGGTAGGCAATCCCGCGGTCCTAACATGCAAAAGTCTGATTAAATAGATAGGAGCAGGTAGGCCTACCAGTCTACATGTCACTTTGCTCCATCATGGTCCCAAATCAGAAATTCATTCTTTAGTGAGCAAGATATACAGGAATTCAGTGGAAACATCTCACTTCACTTAAGTATGAAATCCCTGTATTCGATATTTGCCTAATAATCCACCTCTTGAAGAATTTGTACCTCCAGGCGAAATGTTAGCTCTTGATCATCAAATACTGATCTAAAATTCACCAAACCTCCTACAAGTCGCACAGTTCACCATTTCTTGCACAACTTTCTTGGTATCCTCCCTGTATTGTTTGCCACCACCAACACAATACAGGTAAAAATTAATGCAATAATTAAAAGCCCACCAGTCGAACAGGACCCAAACAGTAGCATTGTATCTCAAATTCCAGTAAGAGTTCGTCATATCATAAATCTCTGAAACCTGTGGAATGTCCATGACCACGTGGAAAATCCTATAAGGTAGTGACGTCACTACATATGCAACTGATACAAAAATTAGCATTCGTGTAAGGAACCGTGTATCCTTTTGTTGAGTTCCTCCTTTCTGTGGTATTTGTGACATTTTCATCCTCCTGTCTGCGGCTCTCCTTATGGTGATGATTATCACGATATTACTGGATGATATTATTATGAATGGAATTATTGTTCCAAATGCAAACTGGAAACCAGAGGCGAGATATTCAATGTATTCATGGTCAAGAACTTTGACAATTAGAACTTCTGCACCTGAAGATATTACATTGGAATGAATCGACTCAGTTTTATGGTACACTAAGGCCAAAAGTTTGGGGCCGCCCACTGACTATTTTAGAAAAAAATATCTATATGTGGTTTGTTTTACGATTTATTGTGTAGGAAGGGAAAAAAGTATTTTCAAAAGATACAACTAATTAGTTTCCGAAAGGAATTTCAAAACAAATGGACATTTGCTTTCATTAAATTAGCAACTTCGGCCTTAATAACTGATACACATACATATAATAGGCTTCTGCTCCTGTAATTTTCAAAATTAAGTTCCTGGCAATGACCCAAGATGATTTAAAGCATTCAAAAAAATATTTTTAATTTTTACACATTTGTCCTAAATTGGCTGATCAAGCTTATCCCATTCTAACTCAACCAGCAGACTTGAAAACTCATAGTCAGGGTTTCCGCCAGAGGGTAAAATTCCATTTCCTTAAATTTTTCCAGGGTATGGGTCCATACCCTCAAAAACATTGGGTAACCATTTTTCCATGACATGCCGGATGAAACCAAACCACCGGCATGATCGGCACGGTTATTTTATGCTTCAAAATATGCCTAAAATGGCACCAAACATCATTTAAAACCTGTTCAAAATGAAAAAACAAAATTTTCAAAATATTTTTTTTCAAAAAAAAATTTTTTGAAATTTTTTTTGTCCGTACCCTCTTTTTTCGGGCAGAAACCCTGATAGTTACATTTATATGAAATACCTTTGTTCCTTAATATACGATATATTGAAAAACAAACTAAGAATGGGTGATTTTTTAAAAATCTATGGGTGGCCCCAAACTTTAAAGCTAGGCACATACAGGACGATAAAACTCCAGTGAAACGCGATCAAAACAATGTTTCGACCCTCACCCACAGACAATGGATTTTTGTCCAAATTATCTGCAGATGACAGTTGGACTTTTGACGATCGATGCCAGGAAAGTAATAACCATGGTTAAGATCAGTCTTTTAAGTGTTCAACGTCACAACATTCCTTTAGAAAGAAAAACAAAAAGTATCCTGTTGTTTTTCCTTAGAGAAGGTCCAAAACGTTGGAGGGGCAACGGTGCGCCCAATATACATGTGTACATTTTCCCATGATGAAGGGGGTCTGGAGAGTGCTGTCATTGGCACGTATGCAGCAGTGCACATGATGATGCATGTAATTGTGATCGGAGACCAATCACCACCGTCTGTCACGATGTGCACTGGGCCTATATGCCTGCAGTTTTCAGCCCGCTTGGCTGCAAGGCTTAGCAGGGCTTACAGTACGTTGCACAATTGACGTCCCTTCCGCGCCGCGCACCATCTGCGTACTACATGCAGCGTCATTCGCGTACCGTCCTCGTGTCTTCTGCGGACGTCGCGTGCCGTGATGGGAGGCACGCAGTGAAGACGTAGCGTCATTCACCCGTGGTGCGCGGACCGATGTCACGCAACAGAGACACTTGACGCACTCATACCATACGCGATGAACTGAAGCATACCCTCCGCGTCCCGTTCGCGGAAGGTACGCGGATAAAGGGAGGTCAATTGTGCAACGTACTGTATGCTGTGGTTGGGGTCACTGAGTGATGGTCTGTCTTGCGTCGCTCCGTCGTGCCATTGGCACTATTTTCCCAGCAGCACTAAATAGCAAATACTGTAAAGCAAGATAATTTCGCGGCTGGAAATGTTCGCGAATCAACAATTATAGATGTATTCGCGGCAGGCTATTTTCGTGAGTCTCTGCCATTTTTTAGCTCACCTGGAGTGAGCTTATGTCGTGGGTCTGCGTCCGTCGTCCGTCGTCGTCGTCCGTTAGCAGGGCACGTTTCGTAACCGCTGNATCGTCCTAGAATCTGGGTTAATTTGGCAAATTTAGTATAAATATGATCGGCAGTTTGGTGTTTGTGCTCGCTATGAGCGACGATTTCGCGTGTATTGTACAGAATGATGGGATTGATTCACTTCCTGTGGCGTGACGTGACATCGTCCATGATGGTCTGCTCAGTTTGACGAGTCAGTAGGGAGCTGTTGTGGAATAGTAGTTGACCCTCAGGGAGCCTTGAGAGCATCACATCTGTTTAGCAAACGGCAGGTCCAGGGTTCAACTCCTGGGCCATATGGGATTAATCCTCCCTGGCTCTTCAGTCTGTCGCATGGGACAGTAACCTGTGGTACATGTACATGTACCTTGTGCCTTTGCAAGGGCAAGTAAAGCCCCCGTCACATATCCACTCCAGGGCCCATACGGCGAGTAAAAACAGACAGTTGCCCCTGAGCCCCGGGCAATGAAAACCGTAGAAATGAAAATGAACATGAAAATGAAAATCATAATGGACCCGTACTGTCTCTAAAATCCCCGGCAAGCCGCTGGGTGGGGAAAATCGTATGGGGCCCGGTGGATTTGTGACCTAGGCTTAAAAGACCCAATCCAAGTGAGGAACATGAGTAGCTTGAGATGGCCTCTTTTTAACCAGGGCCAATATGCTATGGCTTCGGCCCTGACGGAAAGTCAAATACAAAACAAAGGTATGGGGGCACTGGGACCTCTAAAAAACATTTGGGGGGCATGGCACCCTGGAGGTTAAAAAAGGGCAAAGTGGCACCCCTATTAAGGGCATGGTGAGCACCACTGTAGAAACAACTTAGAATTATCCCCAGATAATTATTGGCCCATCCTTACCCTTTGAATTGCAATGATTTTATTGCAAATAACAAAATGATGATGTTGTGATGATAGGCCATTACTAGGCCGTGACATCAATATTGAGGCCTATTGAGCTTTATTCAGGCAAATTAACCTCCACCAATCAATTAGTTTATGAACAATTTCCGGTTTCTCGACTTCCTCTCCGATTGAATTACTAAAAATGAGTTTGACATTAATGGGTTGAAATCAGAGTAGGGTTTGACCTGTCATGTCAGCTCGAGATATGGCATGCTGTGCAGTGGAAAGTTCAATCTCGTACCTCAAGTAAAATTCCGTGAACATGATTGGCTCATTTACGTCATGTGACCTTGTGTCATTTCGATATGTCCCCCCGCGGGCGGTCATATCGCGATATGTTGCCCGCTACCATGGCTACGTAATGGCCGCTGCTTTTTTCACTCTCTCGGTTCGCAACTTCGAACGGCCATAGAACAAATGCAGTCTTTTCAAACGGAAAAATACCACTCACATTCTCATTTCTTGGACGTAAGCAGTTGCCTTGATGCAAAATGGTTAACTCAAAACGTCCCAAACTCTATCTAGGCCGGGGCCAGTTGGGTCTTGCATTGAACACACAGTCAAGTGGAATTCAACACTCAGCATGTGACGTCGCGTCGCGTCATTTCACTGCAGTACACTGTCGATGCATTACGTCACGTCATTTCTTATCCTTAATTTTGGCGTTGATTTGAATTTTTCATAAAAGAAAGTCGTTTTCAATCAACTAGACTTTCGGTACGAGGCGAGGGAGACATATCATCCCAGCGGGGGGACATGAGGTATGTCACCCGACATTGAGGGCAACATTTTTATAATGCTGTCACCTCTGATGTTCCAGGTTCAATTTAGACACTGCTCCAAGTGAGAGTTTTCTTGTCCAAGCTTTCCCAAATTCCCAGCATATAGTACACAATATCGCAAGCAATCTGATCGCAAGCGAGCAAAATAGGAGCTGTCAGTCTGAGTGAGTTGACCAATAGGTGTCACTACGGCTCAATTCAATGCATATAGCGGACCCATTCGTTCTTGATCGAGCACCAATCAAGAGAAGTTTCTTGTGTTTTGTGCTGTCATCTTCTGGCAATACGTGTGGCTGACTGCTCCTAGACCGTTCTCAAATTGACGCAAACAAGAAAGATCTGCGCACTTCCGCCGAAATTTCAACCATAACCTCGATCTGAAGCTGAATGACGAGGATTGCGTCACGTCACCCGGTTTCAGATCGAGGTTATGGTTGAAATTTCGGAGGAAGTGCGCAGATCTGGGAATTTGAGAATGGTCTATTGGCTGTTGACACCAGGTGTGCACTGTACAGTGATCTGTGGAATCCTCTCGCCACCAAGCAGGTTTGATTTTGTGGTGAGAGGAATCATTTGTCCACCCTGCATAAGCGCCTGGTGTGGTGCATGGACAGCAATGGCAAGAAGCGAGAATTTTCGGTGAAAACCAATCAGTCGGCGTGTGTGCTGCTGCTTTATGACTTACGAGATGATATGAGAGTTGTATGATATAGAGTTGTGAAATCATACAACAGCCATTCCGTGCCGTGTAAAATATGTATGCTGCAGTTTGCGACGGAACTCCAAATCATCATATCCAATGGTTCTCCAGATTCATTTTCAAGATTTCAATTGGCCATTTTGCTCATTTTCAGTCGTATAAGTACATTGTAGCGATAACAACAGGAAATCGGCAAGTGGTGTTCAATGGGTCACCAAGTGGCTCATTCCGTGACCAAGTGCCAGAGAAAAATTTGGACAAAACCAAGGGCAGTATGATGAAATTCTTTGTTTATGGCATTGTATTTAATGCTGTGAGGCTTTAGCCCCATTTACACTACGGAATTCTCACCGTGCTCTGCTCAGACTGAGCGTGGTTCAGTACACTTTTGCCAAATGTTAACAGGTTGAGCCACCTTGTCCCGGTGTAACGTTTTTCAGTGTGTCCGTTTTTCTGTGTGATTCCCATTGTTCAGAACACACTCGGAAACGGACCCGCTGTTTCTCTGTGTGTCGTTCATTGTCAACTCCCGGCTTATTCCGTCAATCTATTGTAATGTCACACTGGCACACGGGCCTCACTGAAAAACGTTACACCGGGACCAAATGGCAGTGTAAACGGGCCTATCCCGCTTGAATTGCAAAGCGGGCACGGTCCGGGTTGAGCTCTGTACACTTCAACCGGGCTAGTGTAAAAAGGGCTTTTGATAACCCACTGTAACTGAAGAACATGGCAAATTGTGGAAGCCACTAAATGTAGAGTAGGGTGTTCCTCAGGGATCGATACTTGGACCACTGCTTTTCATGATGTACACAACTCCAGGCCTACATCAGGAATTCCCTGGATGTTACTTTCATTTCAAAAGTTTTAACCACTAGTGATACCTATACACCGATTTCACATCTTGCACGATCGCAGTGCCCCTGGTAGAATTTTCAACAGCCACTTCCGTTGTCAACCTCACTATCAGGATTAAGGCAAATATTTCCTAGATCGAGGTTGAAAAACACTGGTTGGTTCCCGATACCATCGCCAGGGATCCATCCCCTGGTGGCGGTATTTGGAATCAATGCCTGCAATTCAACCTTGATCCAGGAAATTTTTGCCCATACTCTTGGTAGTGAGGTTGAAAACAGAAGTGGCCATTGAAAATTCTACTAGGGGCGCTGCGATTGTGTGAGATGTGAAATCAGTTTATTGAGACAACGGCAGTTGGCTTGGGTCCCATTGGTGTCCATTGAAATGGAAACGCTTCAAATTATTTTCTTTTTTGCTAGTTCGACTTTCACATCAAAATGTCGTCGTCAGAACAGGAACTTATGAAATTTAGGCTGTCGTAAATTGTTTCTCATCCTCTTAGGAAGGGTCGAATATCGGTGGATATTGTCACGTCGGCGGTCCTCTTACGGGGTAGGGTGGTCGCTATGTACCGTACGTGTTGAAGTGGCGAGAATAATGAGGCCAGGAGCAGGACGTGCGGTGTAAATTGTTTGTTTTCAGATTTTAACGCTGGAGTGAAATATTTCAAATAGGCATACTGATTCAAGAGCTATGAGCTTGAACTTGGCTCGTTATTGGATCTACAGGGTGTGCCAGAGAAAGTGTCCCTGAAACAATAGCATTTCTATTGTTTCCCTAGTTTCCCTATTGTTCAAGGGACACTTTCTCTGGCCCACCCTGTAGAAGGACAACATTGAGGAGCCCCGATCTAGCGTAGTGGCTATCATGTCCGCTCAGGAAGCGGCAGGTCCCAGGTTCAAATCCAGCCCAGGCCATAATGGGATATATTATCATCCCTGGCTCTTCACGTCCCTTGCATGGGACAGTAAGTCGTGGTGCTGTGTACCTTGTGTCTTTGCAAGGGCAAGTAAAAGACCCCATCCAAGTGAGGAACATGAGTAGCTTGAGATGGCCTCTTCCATACTTACCAGGGCCAATAATGCTATGGCTTCAGCCCTGATGGAAAAATCAAATACGAATACAAATAGTACAACATTGGGAAATTGGCATGTAATGTAGAAGGACATGGAGCCCCAGAAGAAACTAGTCTGGTTCCCTGACCTGCTGTATGGTGGTGCTGACTGATGGTGCAATACAGAGGTCAGGCAGGCGCCGCGTAAAATTGTCAGAATCCTGACAAAATCAGTAGGTCACATGATTTTGGTACATCGGCCATCAACGTTTTGACCCTTCAAAACCTGTGCCTTCAAAGAGAGTTAAGGCCTGTTTCCACTACAACGGATTCCGCTGCGGTGTGCGGCGCCAGAGCGGTTTTCACAGGGTTTTGGATAATCCTTCGGATAATCATTCATGGCGTGTTAATTATCCCAGTGCCTGTGAAAACCACTCTGGCGCTGCAAACCGCCGCGGAATCCGTTGTAGTGGAAACAGGGGCTAGGTCATGTAATCATGCGCCAAGGTCACCATGCACTGTAAAGGAGTTCTTAATAAAATCGCCGTGTCTATGGTTTGGGGTGGATTGTGAGGGCGCCGTTGATATAATTAATGAAGTGAGTGTCATTTGCAAGTGTATTAGGGGCAGATATTAGGATGTATATGTCATTTCATCGATTTGCACGCATCTGGCTATTCTGGGCGCATTCATACAGAGGCCTATTTTTCGTGCGACTTCAAGTGACGGCAGAGGCAAATTTCGCGTCTTTCACGTCTCGCGAGATTTCTCGAGACACAAACATTGGAATTTTTTTTAAACCTCTCTAACAAAAGTTTAGTGTCCTCCCTTGAGCTGTGTGCAATTTCATTAAAATTGATTATTTCCTTCGGGTAGATATTGCGTGGCGGTTCGGCCTCAAATGTACACGAAATGTACAGGCGGTGTATTACTGTACTTAGCCCACAGGCCTTTAGTTGCCTTCTCCGGCAGTGAGTACTGCATCTGACCGGGAATCGAACCTGGGACCTCGGAGGTGACAGGCACTTACGTTTCCACTGCACCACTCCGACAGCTCAAAACCTCGGAATGAAATTCAGAGCAATCGGATGCAAATTCAGAAAGTTAAAGTTTCAAGACGCGGTGAAATTTTACTCCAGATTTTTTCCCTCGGTGTACATTCCAGGTAGAACTTTTTTCTCTGCGGAATCTGGCGTTGAAAAATCGGCCGAAAATATCGCCTTCGTATTTTCCTTTCCACCGATTCCGTCTATACTATGATTGTTTCAAAAATAATTGTACGGCCTAATTTAGAACCGGTACCTCGTACTGGGTTACAAGTATATTTTGATTGGTATTGATTTCATTGTTTTAATTAACCCTTCGCATAATTAGCTGGATTAGATTCGTTAGTGAGTTCGTGTTTTGACGTGTGTGCGGGGAGGTGGGGTTGGGTTTCAAGGTAAGTTGGCAGAACCGTCTGTACATTCTTGTACAGGTTTTTCCAATGATGCACTCGTGAATCTAGACATTGAAGTTGGGTACCGCATCTAGGCATACCTATATTATGATTCATTTTCGCAAACGATATTTGCGTATTAAATCTTTAAAATAACTTCATCAGATCCGCAATGAGAAATCAGATCGTGATCTTATAAAAAAGTTTGTTTCCTTTGAAGTACTTGCTAACCCTTGCCTGAAACTGACACCAGGTGGGAGGGAGATACTTTTGGTCGAGGGCAGGAAAAATTTTCATGTCGTTAAAGAGAGTTAGTAGCGGCAGTCAAAAACAACGCCAAATACAGTGTTCTCCAACTCCTATTTACTGCCTACCTGCCACCAAGACAAAATTTCTGACCGCCAAGTCAAAATGCAGTTGTGCCTTTCCCACCGAGTGAAAATGTTTCACAGCCGAGTCAAAATCTAGTTGTTTTGTCCAACCAACTTGTGAAAAATTCACATTTAGGGCCAAAAATTGCTTCCACATTGAACAAAAATCAAATCCAAGGCCTTCTAAAACCTCTGGAATGCAGATACATCTCAGTTCTTGTTTGTCAAATTTTCTGCAGTAAGCCCCTCGCCGACATCACTTCACAATGAGACCCGCATTACACATATAACACATTTGCAATTCCTGCCTTGTGGCGTGTTGTACCGCCGAGTCAAACCGTGGAAAGTTGGAGAACACTGCAAATATAATTTCATGGCCCACGAAATTCACAATTTCAAAATTACAAATTTCGTATTTTAGTGGATTACATCCCTAGATAAGCCTAGATTTGCAGTTGACCGTGTTCTAAATGCTATTCGAAGGCAGCAAAACCACAGCAGTTGTGCAAATACATGCTCTTAGTATAGGTAATAAATTCCCGATGTGAGTACTGTAATATATTCAAGATGGCAACGTTCCATTGTCTATAGAGGCTATGCACTGACGTCATCAAATGATGTCATCAATGGGTATTATGACGCCACGTGTTGGATGGAAAATGGACGGAGCACGTGGTCAGATGCACTGCGTCAGCAGGTCGCAACGTTCCATCCAACATGGCGTCACGTGCATAGCCTCTACGCTCTATTCAGACATCTTGACTGGCATGACCTGTTCACTTTAAAGATAAAATGAGATTTCTGCAAAAAATTAATTTAGAGTTGAGAAGTTCTTAACAATCTTCAATGAATTTCATCCAAATAATCTTAAAAATTCCCAATTTTCTCTAAAAAATGAGAAATCCTCCCGTTGTTCACGTTGTATTTACACGGTATCCACGGCAACCGATTGTCGAATCGTCGTCAGAAGTTTAAAGGTTAACGAGGATATGAAATCCTTGTTGGGAGCCTTCCACAAGTCTATCAACACACAACAATAGACTCGGAGATAACCCGCGCGTTCAATCACAGCGATATAATTGGTTTGCAATGTTGCGGATTGCTGTCGGCGGCCGTGAGTGGATAACAGGCGGTGAATCAGACGGGAAGGGCCGTTATGTGTCGATTTTGTGTTGACGCTGATGGATTTTTTAGCTCACCTGTGAGCTATAGTCGTCACGCGCCGTCGTCGTCCGTCGTCGTCCGTCGTCGTCGGCGTCCGTTAGCAGGGCACGTTTCGTAACCGCTGGGCCTATTGGCACCAAACTTGGTACACGTGTGTCACTAGGTGACATGACCTCAGACACCAAGTTTCAGTCCGATCTGATTCCTGGCTTGGCCACCAGGGGGGATGAACCGAAAACCTTTAAAGTGCAGTTTTGCCTTAACCGTTGATCGGATCGTCGCCAAATTTTTATCGTAGGTACATCTTATGAGGCTACACGACATATCCCCCGGGTTTTTGATTTGACGTAATTTTCAAGGTCACAGAGGTCAAAGTTCGAAATTTCATCATCGGGCGGCACGTTTTGTGGCTATTTGTCCTGGATTGTTCAAATTAGGTGTGATGATGTATCTAGGTACCCTCTATGTCTGTAGCGAATTTCGGTCCGATCGGACTTCAAATATGGCCACCAGGTGGCTATCTTGGAAATCGGGTGTTGGCCAATACCTCGATAACTACTGGAGCTAGAATGTTCTGAACTTGAACAAGTATGTATCTTTGTAGCCTTCATGTGTACAGCAAATTTCAGCGTGATCGGACTTCACAGACCGCTGCGAGGTAGCCATTTTGGAAAATGGAACTTTGACCTGTGTGACCGATGAACGTTGTTCAACTTGAAAACCCGTATAATATATCATGTATCTGCATTAGATGTACCTATGATACAAATTTGGCGATGATCCGTCGAATAATAAGTTAGTTATTGCACTTTTTGTCCATTTCAATTCAAATGCCGTGGAGCCATCTAGTGA
>NMRB01001068.1:0-27449 GCA_002633025.1 Notospermus geniculatus | reverse complement strand
AGGGGGGGGGGGGTGTAGTGGCAGAGTGTCAGTCTTATGACCAAGATGCCATGGGTTCAATTCCTGCAGAGTCACCACTACATCGTCTGTCTGACGGGTCCATTCTCCATGTGATAGAGAAAGAAACTCTCAGTCTTCTCGCCAGGCCTTTTAAACAGCGCGGTACCACCCTGTTCAAAACACAGAGGTCATTTTACCACCCTGTTTAATTTTTACCACCCTGCTTGAAAATGCAACCTGCAGTGCATTTTCTATTGCACCACCCTGTTTGAATTTCACTCAGGCCCTGTTTGAAAATCCAGGGCCTAAAATCATAGGAAAATGCAGTCATCCCATCTCGTTTGGAAAAATTTCTGGCTAGAACACTGTATCTCTGACAGTGCAGGTTTTCTCGGGCATGAATAGCCCCCTCCTGGTTTCCATAGTGACCCCTCATGCCCTATTCAGGATGCTGCCACTTCACACTTCCCTGACTGACCCTTTTACCCTCGATTTACCCCTTTGTTAGAGGGACAAAGCCCAAATGTAGCATTAAGTTGACCCTTCTGATGTACTCCTGGTCAGACTGACCTCACGCCATCAGACCTCCCTGATTAGTAAAAGTGAAATCGTCTCTGAATTTCGCAAATTTTTGACCCCAACCGGGGTCTTCCTCAGGCACTTCCTGGTAGAGATCCCAAGTAAAAGACCCCATCCAAGTGAGGAACATGAGTAGCTTGAGATGGCCAGGCCTCTTCCATGCTTATCAGGGCCAATAATGCTATGGCTTCAGCCCTGACGGAATTGGAAAACTACAAATATAAATCATCCCTGGCTCTTCATATCTGTTGCATGGGATGGAAAGCTGTGTGGTGGCTTGTACGTACATGTACCTTGTGCCTTTGCAAGGGCAAGTAAAAGACCCCATCCAAGTGACACCCATTTCAAATCCAGCAGGATATTTTGTGGGCAGGGCACCAAATCCTGACCCCACTGACCTTCTCACACCTCTCAGTCCCCCAGGCCACATTAACATCTCCGAGATTGAATAGCAGTACTTTAAGGGTGTAAGGTCCACGGTCATCAGCCCCTTGCTCTTTTGTCCCTGGTCCATTGCTGTCCGTTGCCTGGGAGTACTTTCCGTGGTCAATGACGAGGATTAAATCCTAGGTTTTGCGGGATGCTGAAGATATTTGGAGGTGTCCAACTGTGACGGGACAAATAATGGAGGGAGGCCGTACGTGTATCCGGGGTCGTTTGGCCCGACTCCCCTGCTTGAGAACCCTTGTCATTATTTTCACAACTGCTGAGGCTCTGATGATACTGGGGTGGGGTGGTCTGTCATCACTGGGTCACATTTCAGAGCGTCTCAGCATTTCAGTGACCACATTTGCAGATCTCAAGGAAATCCCACTCACTGGCCGAATATTTTAGTGGTCTGCTTCTGTGCGAACTTACGTGAGATTCAGTCAGTTTTCGGAAACTTGTGGCTTGATCGCAGGATGCTTTTCCTGGGCCTAGTTGCTTGAGGTGACCCACTGGATTTAATAACTGGTTCTGGGACTCTTTCCCAGTGTCATCTTTCAAACTTTGCCACTACCGGGTAAATGACAGAAACGAAAATGGATGGTTTATTCTTCATGAACTATGAATACTTAAACATATTGAAAGGTAATCACGACCGTTCCACGACGTCTTCGTACACTGTTGATACATTCATGATCACAACAACTCATTTGCATATCTACGCCTTTGCAAGGGCAATTAAAAGACTCCATCCAAGTGACACCCATTTCAAATCCAGCATGACATTTTGTGGGCAGGGCACCAAATCCTGACCCCACTGACCTTCTCACACCTCTCAATCCCCCAGGCCACATTAACATCTCCAAGACTGAATAGCAGTACTTTAAGGGTGTAAGGTCCACAGTCATCAGCCCCTTGCTCTTTTGTCCCTGGTCTATCACCGTCCGTTGCCTGGGAGTACCTTCCGTGGTCAATGACGAGGATTTAATCCTAAGTTTTGCGGGATGCTGAAGATATTCAGAGGTGTCCAACTGTGACGGACTAATAATGAAGGGAGGCCGTACGTGTATCCGGGGTCGTTTGGCCCGACTCCCCTGCTTGAGAACCCTTGTCATTATTTTCACAACTGCTGAGGCTCTGATGATACTGGGGTGGGGTGGGGTGGTCTGTCATCACTGGGTCACATTTCAGAGCGTCTCAGCATTTCAGTGACCACATTTGCAGATCTCAAGGAAATCCCACTCACTGGCCGAATATTTTGGTGGTCTGCTTCTGTGCAAACTTCGTGAGATTCAGTCTCTGTTTTCGGAAACTTGTGGCTTGATGGCAGGATGCTTTTTTGGGGCCTAGTCACTTGAGATGACCCGTTGGATTTACTAACTGGTTCTTGGACTCTTTCCCAGTGTCATCTTTCAAACTTTGCCACTTCCGGGTAAATGACAGAAACGAAAATGGATGGTTTATTCTTCATGAACTATGAATACTTAAACATATTGAAAGGTAATGCAGTCATTAGTACAGTGGACCCATTCTTCGTGTCATCGAGACACGAAGACGTCTCATTTTAAAGAGACCCTACAGGCAGCCTCCTCATAGGCATTTTGATGTGCTCATTACACCGATTGGTTGGCATGAGAATCTAACTCTGACATGTATTGCAAGTAAAAGTTAAAAAGTTAGTTTGGGTTTATAGTCTGATATCAACTACGGTAGAGGTTCTCATCCGACTTTACACTTTAACCCCAGTCTATCCTGAAACCTTTCAGTAGAACTCAGATGAGCTGCTCATTCAGCGCTACAGTCTGAGCATTTCCGACCGGTACCCATTTATACACCTGGGTGGAGAGAGGCCAGTGAGGCAAAGAGACTTGCCCAAAGTCTCACGCCCAGTGGGATTCGAACTCGGGATCCTCTGACCGCTAGTCGGAGACCCGAACCAGTACACCACCTGGCTCAATATTTGAGCCAAAATCTGTAGGTTGTCAGTTGCCAGCGCCACCTGTGAGGAAGTGACCGCACTGATATGAGCCTAATAGCTTGCTGCCTATAGGGCCCCTTTAACATTGAATCCAGTCATTGCAGAGGTCAACTAAGTGAATGGCCATGTTTCTTCATTGCATGTTCCATATTTGGTTTTGCAGTCACTTTCACCAAATTCATTCCTTTTCCTCCATTTTCAGGTCGAGGTGCAAAATTTCCTGCAAATACTGGTCCAAAAAGAAGAAAAAGTGGCTCGGTAAGTCCACATTTCAGAATATTACATCAAACATGGCTCAAAGTCTGACAGAAATGAATGTTCTGGGGGGGGGGGGTAAATGGTGCCTCGGGGAGGCAGAGGCTAGTCGGGGATCAAAGAACGTACTCTGCAGCAGCTGTCAACACAGCGGAACCTCTCCAGTACGGACACCTCTGGGACTGATAGGTGCTGTCCTTAATTGAGAGGTGTCCTGATTATCGGTTTACTGAAGTCAAAATGAATTGAACTGATCAATTTGGGAAAAAAACATGGGTGTCCTTAATTGAGAGGTGTCCTCAAACTAGAGGTGTCTGCTAAGGGAGGGTCCAATGTACTTTGAGCCATGTTAAAAATCTTTCATATCTGTCTGTTTAGTGATGACTGCATTTTCCTTGTATTGTTGAGAAAATCATGGTTTCTGCCAAATGAAGTGCTGCCACCCCGTGGAAAACCACTGAACTAAATCTTCCAGCTGTAACTATTAGTTCTATGTTTCTCCACCAGCTGGCAGCACTGTATCCAGTTTCATGGTGTTGATAAAAAATGTTTGGAAATAAGTTAATAGCTTCCATTTTCTGACCAAATATAACAACTTTTATAGCAAGTTTTATCAGATACTTTCATTCTTTTTGAGTTGGTGATGGAATGGTTTAGGAAGGTGGTGGATTTTCATGATTGAACTTCGAGAATTCAAAACCGTCGTTTGTGGTTCTTGTAGTGTGTCATGGTTAGAGGCTTTCTTCCAGGTACATTCATCTTAATGGCATGGCTGAAGTGAGATTTAGAGTGCACCAACTACACGCAGACCCCCTACCATTCCCGCCCCATACACAGGCCCCTCCCCATAGGTGGCAGACAAATAGGACTGCCTAACGACATCTTAAATGCAAAATTGAGGTCCACATGATGATATGAATAAATGACTTTGTAAATGTATGAAGACATGCCATCAGTCAACTATTGTCGTCATCATGGTTCTCGCAGATCCTTGAAATGCATTGAATTATGTTTTTCAGCTTCAAGGCCTTGAATAGCCTTGAAAACCACAGTGGCCTTGAATACGGTGGATCAGTTTTGCATTTTCCTCGAACCATTTCCCCCTTCTGTCAGGTGTGTTGAAAATACTTGTGCGTGTACATGTTTGTGTATAATTCATGCGTGAAAGTTCGTGTTTCTTCCATTAATTCACGAAACACTGACCTTGATTTTGGCCTTGCAAAGCTTAAAACGACCTTTGGCATTGGCTGACTGAAAAGCTGCAGGAGCATGCACTATTCTAACTATGATTCTAGCGGACTTGACAACTCTGAGGTTTTCCCGTGAATATATTCACAATATATTGACTGTACCTTGCCTCTACTGAACAGGGGGTTAACGTGTCACCATTTCCTGAGTGTGGCCCGGGACAATCATGTGGGCCAGCCCGAATCAATAGGAAGCAGGAACGTGCCCGACAATAGTCAACAAGTTGACGCCATTGTTTCCCTGGGCAGCGATTGTTTACGCTCCGATGCTTTTGTGAATGGGACTCTTTTATTTTACGAATCTCAAAATGAGGCTGTAAACGTTGTTGTCTTTGTTGCGCGTCCTGTGTTGGGAAACATGCACGCAACAAGGCCAGTATTGTAATAAAACGGAGAATTCAAGGTGCTTGAATACACCATGATCTTATCGTTTGGTGTTTCTTAAGCTAGGAATCCACCATTGATTTTAAAGCTGATTTTGCATTGCGACTTGCTTTGCAACTGGGCTCTCGATTGCCAAAGTGGACTCGCTAGAGGTGATTTCCACCAAAGGCGAAGATGTGGTCAATTTCATTCAGCGACCGGTATCAGTTCCTTGCAATCGTATTCAATCACAGGTAGCAGGTTGCAAAGCAAGTCGCAATGCAGAAAATCAGCAGTGGATTCCTAGCTTTAGGGGTTGGGATGCAGTGGTGTAAGTGGAGTGTTGGAGTCATGTCTGGGGTTTGACACCCGGCCAGTAATCCCACTCCCACGTGGCAATCTGCGGTGCATTTCCAAGATTTGCTCCAAATTCCAGAATTTCACGGTTGATTTTACAGATTTGTTGGCCAAAAGGGGGGAGGTGCTCCCGTGACCGTGTGGCCCCCTGGATCCGTCCCTGTGAACAACAGGTTTTCCCAAATGGACAATAGTTTACGCACTCCATTAAGTTGTGACAACTTTATGAGTAAGGTCCCATGACCACAGGTCCGTAAGTCAGAAAACGACTCTTTTGCCCTAATAATCATGGTGTTACCCTGAATGAAGCCAGGAACTCCATGACATATTCAATGCTTCCGAACCTCTCACCCAGCTGTTGCATCTAATTTGCATAAATACTCCGCATCTTTTGTGTGTGGGTTGATGGCTTTTGCCTCGGTGGATTTTCAATCCAGAAACAATAGCCAACTCTGTCCGTTTCACTTGAACATTGACATGATTTACTGTACATTGTCTACAGTTTCGTGTGTAGTTTTCAGTCATAGTTAGGTTGGAATCAAACCGTGGGTTATTTGCTCGTGTACATTTTGTGCAGTTGTGTGTGTATTTTATAGGGTACAGGAAATAGACTATTGAACACAACTGGATGGTAAACGTTGGTACCGGTATCGGTGGAACCTCTCTATTAAGGACACCTCTGTGAGTGACAAATGGTGTCCGTAATTGAGACGTGTCCTGCTTCAGAGAAGGGAGTTAGAAATAAAAGTGGAAAATAAGAAGTGGGAAATTTTGGAATTTTTTCACGAATTTTTCAATTTCTCAAATTGGGATAGAATGTTTTCGTCTCTGAATTTTGCAAATTTTCGACCCCAACCGGGGACTTCCTCAGGCACTTTCTAGTAGAGATCTCAGAAGTGAAAGGGGATCTCTACTAGAAAGTGCCTGAGGAAGACCCCGGTTGGGGTCGAAAATTTGCAAAATTCGGGGAGGACTTTACTTTTATTAGTATGATTCTGAATCCATATCCATTGAAAAATTTCAAACTATGGACATTTTCCGTCACTCAAGTACAAATTGAGAATTCTCGCATCTGGTGGATCTGAATTTTCAATTATTGTCATGAAAATAGAAAAATATTTGTCTTTCTGGAAAAAAACTGAAATATTACCAAAAGATTATTCCGAATATGTACAAGAGGTGTTTGCCTCTAAACAAAGGAAAGTAATTTCTGCCAAACTTTGGTCGTATATCCGCTCGGCGGTCTGAGTACTTGTTTCAGCTACTTGAACTTGTTGAAGCTCAAAATCAATAATAAAGTGATACAACATGTGTTGGAGGGGGCAATGTGAACTCCGAGAGGGGTAGGGTAATATCAAATATTTTAGAGAACTTGTGGAGCTGGGGTCCTGGTTGAGGAGAATGGGTTAATGTGTCCTGGGTACAATGAAGGTGTACCCAATGCAATACCCCAGCTGTACACAGGTACACTGGAATGCTAATAATGTGTCCTGGGTACAGCAGTAATACTGCGTGTGTACCTTGAGTACACTCCGATAAGTTAATGTGTCCTGGGTACAAGGATGGTGTACCCAGTGTGATACCCAAGCTGTACCAAAGTACACTGCAATGCGTTAATGTGGCCTGGGTACAGTGAAGGTGTACCCAGTGTGATGAGGCTGTACCCAGGGTACACTCTAATGCATTAATGTATCCTTGGTATAGCAAAGAAGTGCCCTGGGTGTACCCAGGCAGGGTGTGCTGCAGTGGGTAAATGTGACCTGGGTACAGCAGAGGTGTACCCAATGCAATGAAGCTGTACCCAGGGTACACTCCAGGGTATAAAATTTTGTCAAGTTCCTGAACTCAGTGTGACAGAGACCTCCATCCAGAGTACACACTGCTGAATGAATGAATCTATCCGTGCCTTTTAGGAAATGGCTGACGTGCCCAGGATGACAAAAAAGTTCACAATTTGACTATTTGACCTTCAGTTTTGAAAGAAGGTCTGCTGCACATCTGAAAGAGAAAGTATGGGGTCCACGGTTCACATTGTTAGATGACATCACCATGACGACTGTGGTAACAGTTGGTGAGACTTGAAAAGCCTATCACGGTACAATAGACCATTAAACCGTCACAGATTGAGATCATGGTTGTGGAGTATTAACAATGGGATCCACGGGTTTATCATCCAAATCATTGATCCCTGATTGGGGCTTGAATCTCCTCGTTTCTGGCCAGTGATGCTGCCGCGTTATTCAACTTGTGCGTGATCGGCGCCTGCTCAGAGCTTCCAGTGTAGTCCATCGAAGATACCGCATACGCAAATATTTTCGCGTGTAAAAATTCTCGCGAAAATCGCAAAATCAAAATTTCATCGCGAATATTAATACACGTATAAAAGTTTCCTGTCAACAATCCAGTCAGTTCCTTCCCTGCCCTTGACGTGAACATTAATCTACGTGAAACAGAAAAAAAATGTTCAATTCGTGAAATATTATCCCGCGAAAATATTTGCGTATACGGTATATTTGGGACTGATAACTGGAGAGGTATCTTGACTGCAATGGGGAATTGCGATTGCCCAATGGCCTCTGATGCCCTACTTACAAGGCCTTTGATGCCCTACTTACGGGGCCTCTGATGACCTACTTACAGGGCCTCTGATGCCCTATTTAAAAGACCTCTGATGTCCTACTTACAGGGCCTCTGATCCCTACTCACAGGACCTCTGGTGCCCTACTTATGGCACCTCTGATGCTCTACTTATAGGGTTTCTGATGTCCTACTTATAGGGCCTCTGATGCCCGACTTACAAGGCCTCTGATGCCCACTTATGAAGCCTCTGATGGCCTACTTACGAGGCCTCTGATGCCCAACCTGCTGGTAATGGTGGTGGCTGTTGGCCTCTAATGCCCTGCTAACTGGCCATAGTGGCCACTGGCCTCTGATGCGCAGTATACATGTACCTGGCTTGATATTGGCCCATCCTGGCTTAATCCTTGACTCATCTATGACTCATATGACCATCATAAATTAGGCCTAGTATATCGAAGGACTTTATCGACCTCGGGCCATGGAGGGGAAAATTGGCCGTATGCCAGGTCCTCGACAGTGCAGCGCACGGTGTAATTGATGGAGAGTATTGATCGAGGCTTGGGTTATGGATTGGAGGAGGGGAGGACCGTGGTGTGTAGGCCTGGACTGTGTGGTCTCGTATAGGCCTTAAACTTTACAGGCAGAAGTAAAAGTTAACCCTCTCTCTGCCAAATGATGGAGACCCAGTCCAACAGTTTTGAGTTGCTGAATACTGCTCTCTGATTACGCAGATCTACCTGTTGCTCTGGCTTCCCCTACATTGGACGATCACCTTTCAGTTCATAGAGTTCCATGGCTCTTCAGTCCGTCACATGGGACAGTAAGCCATGGTGCCATGTACCTTGTGCCTTTGCAAGGACAAGTAAAAGACCCCGTCCAAGTGAGGAACATGAGTAGCTTGAGATGGTCTCTTCCGTACTTACCAGGGCCAATAATGCTTTGGCTTCGACCCTGATGGAAAAATCTTTGAAGTAATACAACATTTTGAATGCTTTGTCTGATCATGCAGGTCAGCCAGATACTCCGGTTTTCTCCTAAACATGACAATTACCTCTCGGTTGCTGGAATTTAGAAATTTTTCCTCGTATCATCGTAAAATTTATATCATCCATTTGCATGCAAATAATGAGAGCAAATATTCCACAAACATCGCCATCACCGTAATTATAAAATAGGCCACTGTTTTAATCATGACTTTGTTGCCGTGGTAACGTTAGGCATAACAATGAATAGATATAGGTAGATTAATGAAATTCATAGGCCTGTTTGTGGATATGAAATGTACAGAGCGTATTGAATTGATTTGCATGAGATTATCGCGTTGGTAGTCGGAGTGAGTTATGGGATCTCGACTATAGACATGTACGGTTAAAGATAATATATCACGGGTATTTTCGCGGGCCACGAAATTCATTGTTTATTTACATTTTGTTTGTTTATGTCCAGTCTTTCTTTGTCTTATCAGTAATTTGTTGGTGGCATGTCCCTCTAGAAATTCTGTTGATTCCAAAAGTATTCATTTTGGTGGGTTGGCATGTCCCCAAAGTCCAAAGTAACATAATGTATTTTTTGCTCAAAAACAGATTGCAAGTAAACTTAGCATATTCATCCCAAATACACAACACCGTCATATTCACAATTACATATACAGTAGTTCACGAACATACAAGAAGCACAGCGTGTACTGTATACACAGAAGCGTACAGGACCGGCAAAGTTCCAAGAAAGTCCGAATGACTTTTTAAAAAGTGCGCCATGGTCCTCCCAGCAACATGACATGACGGCGTCACAACACTGTGTGCCATGTGACTTCCATTCCACGACGTCACCCATGCCGTTCTGTCAGACGCACACGCCGGGCCACAAATAGGCCTACACAAGAACAAAACATTTTTTTTTCAATAAATCATGTAAAAGGTCGATATTTTCTGGGGGACAGTCTAAAATCTGCCGAGTGGTACACTATTTATCCATTACATCTATAGAAAGTGCCTGAAGAAGACCCCGGTTGGGGTCGAAAATTCGCAAAATTCGGAGATGACTTTTAGTACTATCGTGAGAAATGAGAGGTGGAAATGACAATGATTTTGCTCAAGTCAAAATTCATGGTTGACCTTGTAACCAATAATTTCAAGGTCAGATTGAAGCCAAGGTCAACATTAACGCAAAGGTCAAGATTCACGTTCGTGACCCGATAGCAAAAAGTAGGCAGTTGAGTAACTTATGACTGACTAGTGATGATCACCTGCTAACATGCGCCAACTTTTACAAGATTGAGTCACATTTAGGGCCGTATGCTTGGGTCGGACTTCAGCCAGACTTTCATTAAAGTCTGACTTTTCTCAATGTTTCAAGCATAGAGAAAGTCTAACTTGAGCTATACTTTAGGCTAAAGTCCGACCCAAGCATAGTAGAAATTTTCAGCCCACATTGAAAAAATTGCAGGCAGAGCTCTGATGTATTCAGATAGTACATGTAGTACATGTTATACTACACTAACGCTGAAAGGGTAAATGTCGTCCTGGGTATATACAAAGATTACCCAGGATCTCAATCTTTACTAAAACAATACCCTGGGTGTAGTTTCGGTAGCCGAACATCACCCAGCATCGAGGTATGACACCTGGATTCGAGGTTGTCTCGCCCGTGGTCACGTGACAGCCTGAAGAATGTCAAGAACAGCTAACTCAACAAGTACAGCGGCGCGAGATCGCGAGATTCCACGGGATTTCTAAATAGGATTCGTCCCAAGGCACCGATTGCGGATGCTGGGTGATGTTCAGCTACGGAGACTACACCCAGGGTATTGTTTTGGTGAAGATTGAGATCCTGGGTAATCTTTGTATATACCCAGGACGACATTTACCCTTTCAGCAACACTAACGTTGGCAAACAAAAATAAAGCACTTTCTGAATGGAATACAGTGTGGCTTTAATAATTTAATTCTAACAAGTTTGACCCTTGACCATTCAGGACCCCTTGTGGTGATATTTTTTAAACGGCAATTACGTTATTTTGGTTTTCATGTCCCTGGATGCGAAATTTGATCCGTTAAACTTTTGATCAAAGTTTTGGATCAACGTCTGCATCATTTGATGATCTCACTTATCGACTTTCACTCGTTCGTAAAAAAAACGTGAAACTCGACAAAATAATATTCGCTCCAAGATTGATTTTTACGTCAAAATTGTTGAATTACAAAGACTATTGATTATCTCGGTCCCTTCACATTAGAGTTGGTTTGCCTTCTCACTATTGTTCAAAGCTTCGGGTTTTATTTATATAACTTCTGACACGTACACAGCTGTCGTCTGCTAACAATATGGAAGAGTCCATTCACAATACGGGGGTGATGGGTGGTGATTTTTCACAAAAAAATGAAATTTTTCACTATATATTCAAACTGCGGGACTATTTTCTCATATATGAACAAATAATGATGCATATATGGATCATAAAGTTGGAATTTTTGTGAAATTTTGTTTGTAGGGGCGTTTCACGACCTGCCCACCCCCGTGTTTTCAATAGGCCCACGTGGTTGGTTTTCCCTATGAAATGGTACATGTAGTCTATGGAAAAATGTGTAATATACTGATGATTTCCCCGATGAATGTAAGCATGATTTTGATGCAGGTATGTAGCCATGGAGATTCTGTTTTCCGCATTTTCAGTCGTTATTTTAGTGGTTTTCTGTAAATTTGAAAATCGTAGGCCTAGCAAAATATTTATCAGAATATTTATTCAATTTCAAAAGAATATGTCATAACATTGTATCAGATTTTTCCATCAGGGCCAAAGCAGCGATAGCATTATCGGCCCTGGTAAGTAAGGAAGAGGTCTTTTACTTGCCCTTGCAAAGGCACAAGGTACAAGTGAGGAACATGAGTAGCTTAAAGGGCCTACAGGTCGACATTGCAACTTGAAGCAACTCGCGGCAACTAGCTTTCCAGCGATGGAGGCAACTCGGAGTGACTGATCAGTTGCTGATTTTGTTGACCTGAGCGCACTTGCGTCTACGAGCAACTGCTGGATCCGCTCGTTGCCGTGAGTTGCTTCGAGTTGCCCATGTTCTACTTTTCGGCGACTAGTTGTCTCCAGTTCCCCTCAGATCTGTCACGTTGCTTCAATCCAAAGAAGAAAGCACAAAAATTGAAACACAAAGTGTTAAATATCAAGAAGTCAACTTCCAGAAACTTGCGAATTTTCGACCTAAGCGGGGTCTTCCTCAGGCACTTTTAAGTTGGAGAGACCAGTCTTTTCTGGTCTCTCCAACTGTGTGCCTGAGGAAGACCCCGGTTGGGATCGAAAATCCGCAAGTTTCTGGAAGTTGACTTCTTGATATTTATCAAGTTGCTTCAAGATGCAATGTCGACCTGTAGGCCCCGTGAGATGGCCTCTTCCATACTTACCAGGGCCAATAATGCTGTGGCTTCAGCCCTGACGGAAAAATCTAACACAAATGGAAATACCTATTCACTCCCCTCCCCATCCTCTCTGCTGGACTCAGAACATGTCCTGTTGCATTTAATTTGGCAGCGGCTTCTGTTTACACGAACCAAACAGCACCGATGAACCTGGGGTCGGCGAAAACTAAATTAATCTAATATATGTATTGGAACATAATAGTTTAAACGAATTTCATGATTGATCATGCATCCATGAAACTTATCTATTACGTCCACTCAGCTATCTATCGTTGTGTTTATTCTGGCGATACTATTGTTCTGGGGAAATCCTAAAATGACGATTGCCAGTTTGGGAAAAGCGGCAGCTGTCTAAGTGATATTGTAGTGTTCGTACTTGAGAACTGCGGCCGTGGGGGATGCGGCAATTGCATGATGGGAAAAAAGTGATCTGGGCATAGTAGGATTCAACAAGTGGCATATTGGGTCATATAAATAAAGACTAGTAAATGCTTTTACTTGAATTTTGCAACAAGTGAGATATTGAGATTTTGAAGGGGTTACTTTGCTGGGGCAAGTAAAAAGACCCCATCCAAGCGAGGAACATGAGAGATAGCCTCTGGCGCCTTGTACCTTGTGTCTTTGCAAGGGCAAGTAAAAGACCCCATCTAAGTGAGGAACATGAGTAGCTTGAGGCATGTTGAGATGGCCTCTTGTGTACTTTACCAGGGCCAATAATGCTATGGCATTAGCCCTGAGGGAAAAATCTAATACAAGTGAGGTACAGTATTAAGATTTTTGAAGGGGTTTCATGAAGAAGGGGCTAGGGGAAGGGGTCGTAGGAGTGAGCCTCAGAAAATGGTGGTTCTTGGTGAGGCAAGTGCACATGTTGAAATAAGTCATTTGGAATTTTGTATTTTAACTGCATCAACAGGTCAGAAAATTAACCCTTGCACTGTCAAGGGTGCATTCTGTCAAACTGGAAAATTTCTTTTTAAAAAAATTCTGGAAGTATCTTTATCATAAAGTACCGTATTTTCGCGACTATAGGGCGCACCTGACTATAAGGCGCACCCCCTAATTTCACCCTAAACCCTTGACGAAATCCATACATAAGACGCACTGCCCTATAAGACGCAGTCATCAGGTGAACCATAGCAATGTTATGCATCAAACTGACCTGGTTGTATGATTAATTAGCTTGTTGTGACAAGCTAATTAGCTTGTTGTGACACTTCTGATCAAATTTCGGACTCTATCTGCAGATAAGGCACACCACCCTATAAGGCGCACCCCCAATTTTAGACCCTTCTTCATGAAAAAAAGCTGCGCCTTATAGTCCGAAATTCATTGGAAAGCTCTCACTGAGCACTTTCATGATGTTGCCCATCACTCTGTCACACGCTAGCGCCTCGAGTGTCAACATAGACTTGTCCATCAGCGCCACCTTTTGATAAAATTCCACCGGTTCGTCATTAACTAATGATAACGGATCATATTACGACATGTGTTGGATTCCGCCGGCAGCTGGTCCACCTGGTGGCCTGTAGCCATCTGACGGACGGGCATTATTAGGCCTACTCACCCACCTGCTGTCGGAGGCGAAATTAAAAATAGACAGCCAGATGATGAGAAAATCACTGCTCGTGGTGTTTCATTGGAGATTTGCCGGTCGGAAATGCTCAGATTGAATGTTAAATGGACAGCTCATCTGAGTTCTACTGAAAGGTTTCAGGATGGACTGGGGTTAACACATTGACTGCCAGCTACGAGCATCCTCGTAGTCACAGATGTCCTCCCCATTGCCAGCTACGGGTATACTCCTAGTAGGGCTAAAGCATTTTCTGTTAATGTTGATAAGTTTGGCAATGACGAAGAGCCTTCCAATGATCATACTGGCAGTGGGGATGGACCAGATGTATGGGAACACGCTAGAGGGCGTACAGCTACGACTCGTAGTTGGCAATATGAAATAAACTTGAAATAGGCCTGGTAGTCATGGCAAAGACGGATGGAAATGATATTTCAGTCAACGTGTTGAAAGTGTGAAGTCAGATGATCCCCTACTGTAGTTGATATCAGACTATAAACCCAAACTTTAACTTTGAACTTCTGTCATGCCACTCTTTCAGAATTCGGCTGCTCCTGTTTCCTTCTACAATTTATTCACCCAATAGCCCGTAGAGCTAATAATACAGTACATGTATTTGGTATGGTAGCCTACCCAGCTTTCAATTCAATCCATATTTATAAATTCCCAAAGTCAAAACACGACTTTCAAATTTATTACAAAATAAAATGAGAATTTTCAAATATGACGAATTTGTCATCCATATTAATGATTTGTTCCACGATCATTGTCGCTCCACCCTCCTACGGCGGAGAATTCCCACAATGCATTGCCATATTCATTAACCACGGGACAATTGTATTGATTATTCTCAGAGTCTCGCTGCACGGCCGATACCCAATATTGGATTTTCCGTGTACATTTTCATAGGCCTGTGTTAATTTCTCTGAAACACACACAGAGTGTATTACACTCATGCTGGTGTAGAATTGGTTGATCAAATTTTAGGAAGGTGAGGTCCAATTTGTCCAATTTCTGTTCAGAATTTCTCCGTTTTTGCCAAGTAGTGTCCGTGTCCGTGAAACCTGTTGAAACATGTAGAGGTCCCAGTTGATCATTTTCAGCAGCGTATAGAATATGTGGGGTATAATTCCTGACATCTCTGTAGGTTTTACCAATATGATGTGTATATTTTACACATACAAGTAGACCTATATATATATGATTATGAGAATCGTTGTTTTTTTGTGGTTTTGATAATATTTTAGCCGCTTGTGGGATTTCTATGGTAAATATTTGAATCGAGAGCTGAACGCCAAACACAGAGTTATTACCCCTGCAGGGATATGGCACTACCCACTCGCCAAAGCGCCATTGGCTATTTCACCTCTGATTTGGCTAAAATTTTCAAAACTGAAAATCCATTCGAATGGAAAATTTGGCTAACTTAACTGTGACTTGGCTAAAGCCCGTGTCACACTGTCCCGAAGTTGACACCCGATGGCCATACGAATTATGGAACTGATAAATGCCAGCCTGAAGAAGACCCCGGTTGGGATCGAAAATTAGCAAGATTCTGGAAGTTGACTTTGGGGCCATCTTCACGCGAAATTCAAAATTCCATATTCGTGTGGCCATCGGGTGTCTAATTTCGGGACAATGTGACACGGGCTTAATGGTTTGGCTAAGACTTGACAGCTTATAACGTTATAAACTATACTCATGTTCCTCACTCTGATGGGGTCTTTTACTTGCCCTTGCAAGGGCACAAGGTACAAGATAACATGGTTACTGTCCCATGCGACGGACCTGAAGAGCCAGGGATGATATCCCATATGGCCCAGGCTGGATTTGAACCAGGGACAGCAGAGGTGTTAGGAGAGGTCACCACCTCATCTCTACAAGGGAGGTGAGAGAGTGAATTAATGACCCACATAGCTAGCTCCGATTCTCGCCTACCCCCATCGTGAATATTCATGAAGGGTTCGTAATATAACATGAATAGTTTGAAACCTTCCAGCTGGGGAAGTTGTAAATTGTGGAAATATTTCTAAAATGGGAAATGTTATGAATCATTCCTGGCCGACCCACTTGAGGAACCTTATAGCCTAGTGGTTGTCACATTCAGCGGCAGGTCCCGGGTTCAAATCCAACCTTACCATTAAGGGAATAATCATCCCTGGCTCTTCAATCCGTCGCATGGGACAGTAAGCCATGGTGCCTTGTACCTTGTGCCTTTGCAAGGGCAAGTAAAAGACCCCATCCAAGTGAGGAAATTACCAGGGTCAATAATGCTATGGTTTCAGCCCTGATGGAAAAATCTAATACAAATGTGAAATAGTGATATAATAAACAGACAGTAGAAAATTGTAACCTAGGCCTAGTTGTAGGTCTATCCAGATGATGACCAAAACTCTCTATAGAGGTTCTTCATGACGTCACATTTCCATGACGACACGATGCCGCCATATTAGCCGTAAAAATGTCAAGTGACGTCACGGCATGAACACGGCATCAAAACACGCTGACGTAATGGAAAATGTCATGATAGTTTTGATGTCATCGCCGGTCTTTTGACGGCCAATAGACAAATCACAAATTCCCAGATCTGTGCACTTCCACCGAAATCGTAAACACAACCTCGACCTGAAACCAGCTGACGTGACGCAATCCATGATTCAGCAATGGTCGACTCTGACGCAACGTCGCCGAAGTCACTGTCGTGGGGCTCTCTCCGTCACATCATTCAGCTTCAGACCGAGGTTGTGGGTGCGATTTCGGCGGAAGTGCGCAGATCTTTCTCGTTTATGTCAATTTGGGATTTGTCTATGGCCGATTCTTTGCAGTCACATGACCGTAACATGTGACGTCAGTGAAGAACCTTGTCAAATTCAAAAAGTACAATTAGATCCATTAAAATGAAAACTACATTTGCTATTAATCTTGAATCCGACAATTTCTGAGTTGTCAAATTGATTTTCACTTTGGATGACGATTTCACTGAAATTTGATCCCGTAAAACAAAGAAGACCATGTCGCATAGTTGACTTAGGCAATCAACAGGTTGGTTAGGAAAGACTTAAATTACTATTTGTTTAATGAATTGTTGACTTTGAAAAATTAGGAAAAAATTTCCAATGGCCAAAATTACACTTGTCCCCAATGTTCAGGCGGCCATAGGTATAGACCCAGTAAACACTGGCATGATTGGTGCCAAAACTGAAGGATATCAATAGAAAAATCCCAAATTGACGTAAACGAGAAAGATCCAGGGCTCACATTTGGGGGCGATGTGGGCGACGTGGGGTGAAAATTTCGCCCAAAATAACTCCCAGGGAGACATAGTTGCAAAAATTTTTTTTAGGGGTATATGATCTCTCTGAAGCATTTTATGCACCCCAAAATGCCCAAACCCGCTCCTAAATGCCCTAAAATATCATCATTAAGTGTTAATTTCTTGCAAAGAGGCTGAAATCAAACGACTTTGTTCGATATGTCGTCCACAAACTTTATGTGAAGTCTCCCTCTTGAGAGTGAAGTCTCCCAAAATTTTGAGGAGGGAGACATTATTTCTCCCTAATTTTAGACCCAAGTGTGAGCCCAGAAGATCTGCACACATCCGCCGAAATTGCAACCACAACCTCGTTCTGAAACTGAATGACGTGACGCTGACACCACGACATAATGACTGCGACGATGTTGCGTCAGAATCAACCATTGCTGAATCATGGATTGTGTCACGTCAGCTGGTTTCAGATCGAGGTTGTGGTTGCGATTTTGGCGGAACTGCGCAGATCTGCGAATTCGAGAATCGTCTATAGATGGCGCTGTTTGACAAGGGATCCAATCATAAGCCGTCATCACAGGTTTAATCGGCACTGCCGTAACGCACTTTCTGATTGGCTAAGATACATGTACAAAATGTACACTCCGTATTCACACTCGCAGTAGATTCCCAGCGGGGATTCCCCAAATCGGACAGCTAACGCCATCTATTAGTGATACTTTGAGGATCGCATCAACTGAAACAGTTTCAAAGCGCGGGTAACGTAGTGGGTAGCGGTTTGAAACTGCGGAATAAATGGGTACCGGTCGGAAATGCTCAGATTGTAGCGCTGAATGAGCAGCTCATCTGAGTTCTACTGAAAGGTTTCAGGACAGACTGGGGTAAATAAAGTGCAAAGTCGGATGACACCTCTACCGTTGTTGATATCAGACTGCAAACCCAAACTTTAACTTTAAACTTTTTTTCAATACCCGTTTGGTGGCAGAACTGCTAAATTCATGCGTCATTATAGGAGCACTTGGTGGAGGTAATGCGAGGTGGAGATCTGGTCCGACTCCCACTCCCGCTCCAACTCCGAGGTGCAAAATTTCGGATTTTTCAAGTTGGAGATAAATTTACCACCCAGGCGGGTTCTGTTCGTTCTCCTAGAATGAGTAAACACCATTGCTTTAGAAAACCCTGTTGTATTTGATGACGTAGTTCCCAAAAAGGAATCCTCTGGAGTGGGATTCGAGACTCTGAATATCCCTAATGACATCATCCCCGTTTGAGTGGCGTAATGACGTCATTCCACCGCACATGACGTTGCCGACGTCACGGATGACGCGACGGCAATCTCGGTGACGTCATGACGTCAATAGGCCTGAACAGCATTGTTATTTTCGTTAATCTCTTAATATTTCGAAAACTATAAGTGATATCAAAATTCGGGCTTCGTAAGGACACTTCACAGGCCCGTCTGCACTCGCGTACCAAGTTTGGCGGCGATCCGTTCATTAGCCTCGGAGAAAATCGCGAACACACAAACAAACAAACAAACAAACTCTTGTCAAATTTTAGTATGATACCACGACTCATTATTATTACAGGGGATGAAAATCAAAATGGAACATCATGAAACCGATACTGAAAGTAGGCTATAATAACCATCTAATGGCCGAAACTTCCAAATTTGAGATTGGCTGCCATGGGACATCAACCGTGTCCAGTGGTCCACCACACGTTGACCCACTCTCTGTAGAGTATGAATTGGCATTATTGGATCTTGCTCTAAAAAACGAAATCAAGGATGAACTCCATGATGACTATCGTGAAGGAGCTGAATCATACAAAGATGAACAATATGACATAACTGATATTAAAGTTGAACTTCAAACAGCAAACACTGTCAGTTACGAGACTGCAGAGAATGAGTCTTGCCCGTCTAAAACTCTACCTTTGACTTTGACTGGAGTAAAAGAAGAACCCATGAACGATAGGCCTAATATCGAAACTGCTGAATATTGCAAGTTCGAGATGAGTGATGTATCTGGTGTGACTGGTGATTCGGCATGTCACCCTCCATGGAGGGCAACATTTTTTATCCCGTACCGAAAGTCGAGTTGATTGAAAACAATTTCTTTTATGAAAAATTTAGAATCACTTATCAAGCGACGTGACGCAATGCATCCACAGAGGATAGGCCTACGACGTCCGCACTGGACACTATGACTGAGGTGTGCCGACTGGCTCCGGCCTAGTGTTTGGGACGCATTGAGTTAACCATTTTGCATCAAGGCTACTGCTTACTGCCAAGAAATGAGATTGTGAGTGGTATTTTTCTGTTTGAAGAGTATGCATTTGTTTTATGGACGTTCAAACTTGCGAACCGAGAGAGTGAAAAAAGCGGCGGCCATTGCCGGTCGACATTTCATGAAATGTCGCACCTTTGGTGACGTCAGAGCGGCCGACATGCCAAAATTCCTTATGGTCACGTGTGCGGTGTGAGCCAATCACATTCACGGAAACTTACTTGAGGTACGGGATTGGAAAATGTAAGACTGAATCGAAACGTACCCTGCTAATGGACAACGACGACGGACGCATCACCACGACAAAAGCTCACGGGTGAGCTAAAAATCATCAAAGTGTTATAAACTCAGGAACAACTTGACCAAGATTGCTAAAATGTGCTATATTTATGGCTCCCTCGCGATGACATTTATGTGCATGTGAAGTTTTGCCCTAATTGGACATCAAATGTGGCCGCCAGGTGGCATAAACCCAAAAAATAATCAAAGTCCTGTAACTAGGGAATGACTTGACCCAGCGCCTCCCTTTTCAGAAATTTTCTCGTCATGCCTCAGTCCTGAAAGGGTAAACCAATCAATACTTGTATATTTGCTGTTAAAGATCAATGATGTTCTCGGAGATCAATTTTCCGTGAGAATTCACTCAAACGCATGTAATTCATCGACTCTAGGGCTCATGGGAAAATTTTCACCGCCGACACCTGGTCCGTGTTTACTACGGCCGGCCGCAGAGTTTATGTGTTTTGGTTCATTGCTATTGTCAGTTGACACCTCCCCTTTCAGTCAATTTCATTTTCTCTCTCAGTGGATTTGTTGGCTGATGAGAGTTTGAGTGGTTATCACGTCCCCTAAGCAAGTGGCAGGTCTCAGGTTTGAATCCAGCCCAGGCCATCAACCCAGGCTCTTCGCATCCATCGCATGTGACAGTAAGCCCTGGTGCCTTGTACCTTGTTCCTTTGCAAGGGCAAGTAAAAGACCCCATCCAAGTGAGGAACATGAGTAGCTTGAGATGGCATCTTCCATACTTACCAGGGACAATAATGCTACGGCTTCATCCCAGGGTGGTGCAGTGGACAGTCACATGGGATAGTAAGCCATGAGTAGTGTGAGATGGCCTCTTCATACTTACCAGGGCCAATAATGCTTTGGCTTCGCACGGGACAGTAAGCCGTGGTGCCTTGTACCTTGTGCCTTTGCAAGGGCAAGTAAAAGACCCCATCCAAGTGAGGAACATGAGTAGCTTGGGATGGCCTCTTCCATAGTCTAATACAAACTGGGTCTAATAGGAGTGTCCCACTGGCGAAGCCAGTCGAAGTTATCTCGTATATAATCGTAGTCATACAGGATTGTAGGTCTTGGTTATGGAAGAGTAGCCTCAACTATATACGACAGTCTGTGACTAGCTATGAGTAATGTGCGAAGAAACTATGAGCATACGAGTATTTACGACCACCCACGACTAACGCCTGTGAGTGTTCGACCAATAAGCGACCAGTTGACAACTCGCGAAAAACTACGAATCCTAAATTGGGCAAAGTCGCCAGTGGGACCCTACAAAAACTGCAGAACATTTTGAAATGTGACACTCATGAAACTGTCACCTCCGCCACCATGTTAACGATATTACAAGCCCTATTGCCATTCACGTATCCTTTAAATCGCACACACGGGTACCCGAGGAGTCACAGACAAAAACGTGCCACATTGAAAAGCTTCACGGTTTATCGAACAAACACTATTTGAAATTTCGTAAACTTCCGCCATTCTTTAGAAAGACATTTCAATGAAATTTGAATTACACAAAATACTGGAGGTTATGATGTGGGGTATTATGATCCATTTATGCAGCTATTTTCACGGTGATGTGAACTCGGCTGTATTGTCTGACCCCTGTGCGTTGAATCATCGCCGAGACTTATTTGTGGAGAGGAGATTTTGAAAACTGCCTCCTGATGATGGAGGTATCAGGGTTATATCTAGCAGGGTTTCCAGCAGAGGTATTTTGGGTACTAAAATGTACCCTTGAAGAAGTTGGGGTACTTTCCAGTACCCTCAAAAATTAGTGAAAATTTGAATTTTGTTGGATATCCAACATAGAGCACAAAAAAACAACACACAAAATGATAGTAAAAGTAAAGTTGTCTCCGAATTTTGCAAATTTCGGACCCCAATCGGGGTCTTCCTCAGGCACTTTCTAGTAGAGATCCCAGAAGTGAATGCCCTTCTTCTGGGATCTCTACAAGAGTTTGCACTAAAAGGAGGGGGACCTACATGTAGGCTACATTTTGTAGACCCCCTTAAATTTGCAGGGGGTTTAATTTTCATGACTTTTTTGGCCTTCAGTGCATACATTTATCAGATCACCCATAAAAATTCAGGGTCTGTACCATAAATTTTTTTGAGGGTACTAATTTCTTCAAAATCAACAAAACCCCTTGAAATTAAAAGGAAATGGCCCTTTTCTGTTCCTTTGAGGGTACTAGCAGAGTACCCTTAGTACCCTCTGGCGGAGGCCTTAGTACCCTCTAGCCTGATAGCCTAGTGGTTATCACGTCCGCTTAGCAAGTGGCAGGTCCCGGGCTCGAATCCAGCTCGGGCGGCTCTTCAGTCCATCGCATGGGACAGTAAGCCGTGGTGCCTTGCACCTTGTGCCTTTGTAAGGGCAAGCAAAAGACCCCATCCAAGTGAGGAACATCGCATGGGACAGTAAGCCGTGGTGCCTTGCACCTTGTGCCTTTGTAAGGGCAAGCAAAAGACCCCATCCAAGTGAGGAACATGAGTAGCTTGAGATGGCCTCTTCCATACTTACCAGGGCCAATAATGCTATAGCGTCGGCCCTGATGGAAAAATCAAATACAAAAATACCCTCCGGTGGAAACACTGAATTCGAAACTTCAGAATCAAATTTTACAATTTGAATTTCATCCAGGTTCCTATAAAATTTTTCAGATGCAATGACCTGGTTTTCATGACGCTTATTGATTGCTATTGTGTAGGACACGCTCAATGCAAACAGGAGCACGCAGGTCTTGCGTACAACACGTGGCAACTGGGTCGGTCCATTGTACACCCCAGCCACCCCTCATTAAGTTAAATGGACACACCCAGGGGTGGCGACCTGGTCCCGTTTGTGAATAGAATGGCCCTGTGCATTGTGGGTAGGGACGGTACAGGAAGTGTGTTCGGCGTGTGTTTTGGTGAGATTGAAAAATAATATCCATGGCGTTGGACATGTATTTTGCCCATCTTCCGCGACTTCCGAAACCTGAGGTAAACTTGCTTTTAATTCTACTCATGTTCATGCAACTTTCAAAATCTTTTGGTAGAAAGTTTGATATTTGATGAAAATTTCCTCACAGTTAATTATATTTCTTTTGTACCCAGGTGTTGAAAGCTTTGTATCACTGCACAAAATTTGGGGTTAAAGGGACCGTACAGTTAGCTATTAGGCTCATATCAGTGTAGTCACTTCATCACAGGTGGTGTTAGCGTATGAGAACCTGCAGGTTTTGGCTCAAATGTTGATGTTTAGTGTATTTTACTTGCAATACATGTCAGAGTTAAGCAGGCCTCACACGAGGACGGTTCTGACGGTGGTTCAGCACGGTTCAATAGGGAGGTTTAGAAATCAAGCGATAAATGCAATATAAAATCCGGTTAATGTGTAGTATGAAAAATAAAGTTATCGTTTGATTTCTAAACCTTCCTATTGAACCGTGCTGAACTGCCTTCAGAACCGTCCTCGTGTGAGGCCTGCTTTAGATTCTCATACGAACTGATCAGTGTAAAGCTAGGAATCCACAGCTGATTTTCTGCGTTGCGACTTGATCATTTTAGCTCGAGATAAGATCGATTTTTTTTCTCTGTGTAAAGTCAATGGTGAGAAATCGCCCTTAGATCACTTTCTGTTAAATGAAGATCTCTTTCCTCTAATTACAAAATATGTGTCAGTTCATGACGGAGATAATCTCTCTGATCACTGCCCGGTTTCAATGGCGCTGGAAATTGACTCAGTCATGTATGAAGATGTATGTTCTGACAACAATGGTGTTGGTGGTAACTTTAATTGGTACAGAGCCACGGAAAATGATATTACCGGTTATCAGCTGACAAAACTCGTCCCCAGTGAGCTTACGTTCCAACAACACCACTGGAAAGGGCTGACGACTTCAGGAATACTACGCATGCGCGATATACTAATTTTGAGGCGAATCACACCGAGGCTGGCACCCGCGCATGATGTTCCCAACTAAACTATTCGTTTGAAATTGCTCTAATACTCAAACAACTTCGTGCTTTGGGGGTATTATATGGCTTTTTAGGCATCATGATATTTTTCAGTCATCCAAGAACGAAATATTGTGTGAAACATACATTTTCGCACGCTGCCAGCGGTTGTCCAGAAATTCTGGACAAGTCGTAGCCCTTGCCAGAGATATACTCCGATGAGGTAGATTTGGGTACGAGATTGTCAGCTGACCTTAGATGGCTCCTTCGTGAGATTGAGATACCTACTAACGTGCTCTCATGTCGTAATCTGCACTGCGCAGTTCACAATCAAGCACTGCAAAGCTTTTATGACTCTACACAGTGCTCCTTAACTTTCAGAAAGGTTAAAAAAATGCATTGAAATGAAACTTGTGCCATATTGTAGCCAATAACATCTAGTTTCCATGACTGAAAGAATTTTAAAAATCTGTTGGGAAAATTTTGAGAAAAGTGAGTTTCTATATTTGTGTACATTTCCCTGCACATTTGTACATGTGCAGTGTAGAGAAAAGAATGGAAAACACCTGAAGCTTTGTCTATTGATGTCTTGAAGATGACGAAATCAATTGCGATCGGAATGGAATATGTGGTAACCACTATGTAACCAAGGTTGTAGACAAAATTTAGTTACGTAATCAGTTACCGTTTCTGAGTAATGTACGTCAATATTGGGACAATTTTTACCATTTGAGGTAAAAGAGTGGGGCAATGCCACCTATTACTCAACAAGCGCTGCTGATTACGCAACCAAATTTTGTCTTATCCACCTTGGCTACATAGTGGTTACCACATATTCCATTCCGATTGCAATTGATTTTGTCACATTTAAGATATCAATAGACAAAGCTTCAGGTCTTTTCCATTCTTTCCTATACATTGCACATGTACAAATGTACAGGGAAATGTACACAAATACAAAAACTCGCTTTTCCCAACAGATTTTTAAAATTCTTTCAGTTATGGAAACTAGACGTTATTGGCTACAATATGGCACAGGTTTCATTTCAATGCAATTTTTGTAACCTTTCTGAAAGTTAAGGAGCACTGTGTCTATTATTCAAGCCAGCCTGACGGCTAGTGAGGCCGAATGGGTGAATGTCCTCCTGGGTGACCCTAAATGTCACCAAGGACAAAACTAGGTGACCCTAAACGTCCCCCAGAACAAGGCTGGGTGACAGGCGTCACCCAGATTGAAAATTGTGCCATTTTAAAACCTGCGTCCGAGGTATGTGCAGGTACGCTGTTCGTGTAGGTGAAAACGAATTCGAACATCTCCATCATTGACAAGCTCAGTTCCAGGCAAAGATTTCGCCAAAAGTTCCTCGTACGTTTTTAGCTCAGGTGACCAAAGGTCAGCGGAGCTAGTCATATGTATACTGAGTGGCGTCCGTCTGTGTGTGTGTCTGTAGTCTGTAAACTGGCACGTTTCGCAACCGTAAGACCCAGGGCCCTGAAATTTGGTGGAGTGTTAGGCCCTATGGAGGGCTCGAAACAGAACCAAAAATTTCCGCGATTTGACCTACATTCTGCTCTCCAGGGGGCATATTCCATAAAATGAAAAATTCCCATTACTCAGCCCAGAGAAAATAAATCAAACTGTAACTGACATATTGTGTTGCTTATTTTATTCCTCACCTCCTGTAGGGGCAAATTGTTCAAAATGTTTCCACCAGGGGGAGTAATCTGCATAATTCAAAAACATGGGCTTTTGAATTTCCCCCAGCACATGAGCATGCTCGGTGAATGTCATTGCTGATGTCACTATTTTATGCTGCAGATTTGATTACATCACAGTTCTTTGTGTAGATAGTGCTTGCACACAGTGCTCCTTAACTTTCAGAAAGGTTACAAAAATTGCATTGAAATGAAACCTGTGCCATATTGTAGCCAATAACGTCTAGTTTCCATAACTGAAAGAATTTTAAAAATCTGTTGGGAAAAGCGAGTTTTTGTATTTGTGTACATTTCCCTGTACATTTGTACATGTGCAATGTACAGGAAAGAATGGAAAGCACCTGAAGCTTTGTCTATTGATATCTTAAAGGACCACTGTATTGCATCTTTCTGTCGACAGCCGGCGCCACCGGCACCATGCTCCAATACTGTAGTTAAGCCTTTCGCCCCAGTGTTGGAGAATGTATGATTACAGTCTCGGTCACCCAGCCGCTGGGATCGAACAAGTTTGTGTAGCAGTACTGCGGAACGAAACGGCTGGCTGCGCGAGACTAGTTGCATGCGGTAGTTTACCAAGTCGTTAATAGAGGTCTCCCCTTAACGCGGGTACGTGTAACGCAGGATTGGGAAGCAATACTGTGGTCCTTTAAATGTGACAAAATCAATTGCAATCGGAATGGAATATGTGGTAACCACTATGTAGCCAAGGTGGAAGACAAAATTTGGTTGCGTAATCAGCAGCGCTTGTTGAGTAATAGGTGGCATTGCCCCACTCTTTTACCTCAAATGGTAAAAATTGTCCCATTATTGACGTACATTACTCAGAAACGGTAACTGATTACGTAACTAAATTTTGTCTACAACCTTGGTTACATAGTGGTTACCACATATTCCATTCCGATCGCAATTGATTTTGTCATCTTCAAGATATCAATAGACAAAGCTTCAGGTGTTTTCCATTCTTTCCTCTACACTGCACATGTACAAATGTGCAGGGAAATGTACACAAATATAGAAACTCACTTTTCTCAAAATTTTCCCAACAGATTTTTAAAATTCTTTCAGTTATGGAAACTAGATGTTATTGGCTACAATATGGCACAAGTTTCATTTCAATGCATTTTTTTAACCTTTCTGAAAGTTAAGGAGCACTGTGTGCAGGGAATTGAAAGAACAGCCTTCTTGGACAGTGGATCACATGGTTTTCAGGTTTTGTGCTGCTCATCTTTGCACCTAAATCTTCACTTATACTTTTACAATTGGTGGTAGTTTAAGAGTACAAATGCAGGTGCAACTGCACTGTCTGCCACTGGTATGCAACTGGAATCTCATGATCTAATCTAAGTAGGCCAAACTAGCTGAAAGTCCCCTGCTGCTGCAGTTGTAGTGTTGCATGTGATAGGTCGTGTGCCTGCTGTGACTGAATCAGAACAAATGCAATCACAGTGGCTTGTGATTCTGGGTGAGATAGGTTTTCTGATCGGGTCCAGGCACACAGAGTTAGGCCTTCGCGAGGCTTCGGCCTACACAACATACGGTACCGGTATTGTCTACTGTAAGTATATGAGTAGACAATGTATGTTGTGTAGGCCGAAGGTCTAACTCTGTGTGCATGGACCCGATCAATTACTGGTACGTGATGCAATTACTGGTACATGATTATTCAGGGCCGCTGAGGCCTGGTCTAATAGGCCTGCTCAACCCAAATGAACATGATGATGAAACATCCTCCTCCACGTAATACAGTGACAAGTCAAGGGCTGTAGGCACACTGACATCTCTGGAGTGTTGCACGTTTTCAACACTGATTCTGGTGAAACATCTCTTGAGTGTTGCACTGGTGTAACATCTCTAAGTATTGCACGTTTCCAGTGTTAAATCTGGTGTAATGTCTCTGAGTGTTGCACATTTACAGTGTTAATTCCGTTTAACAATTTACCTGATAAGAAACATCATTCTCTTGTAATCCCCCCTGTTTTCAATAAACAACAAATTTACACACAATGCCCTCTCCACCTTGGAAACAATTGCCCACTATAGATACCACTATTAAAGAGTCAGCTGAGCGCAAGGCCCATGGGCCTCTTGTTGCATCATAAAATCCAAGTAAGACATGGATTTGATACAGCAATATGCATCTTCATCGTCTAATGAGGAAGTGGGTCGCCCT
>NMRB01001067.1:214927-229044 GCA_002633025.1 Notospermus geniculatus | reverse complement strand
GTTTTTCAGTGTGGCCGTTTTTCTGTGTGATTTCCATCTTTCGGAACACACTGGGAAACAGACGCACTGTTTCTCTGTGTGTCGCTCATTGTCAAGTCGCCGCTTATTCCGTCAGTCTATTGTAATGTCGCACTGGCACACTGAAAAAAAGTTTAAGAAGATAGTCAACAATACGAAATCGAACAACAAAATTTTCACGGCATTACTCAATTTCGATTGCCTGGTGAAAGCTAAATAATGGACAAGGAGATACCACCCACCAATCCCAAGCACCGGGAAATGGTCCATAAACAGATAAATAAAGAACCAACTCCTCCGCCTGGGATACGAATTGGCGTTGTTTCGCTGATGAATGAGAGTGTAATGGCTCGACCAAGTAGGAATCTAAATTTGTGGACGATATAAATCAGCATTTCTCCATAAACGTATCTTGGATGGGGAGTGCACAATGCCACTTACTGCTCGGGATCAATATTGCATGCCCTCTCGTTATTGCTACGGCTTTTAAAGGTTGTAGCATTGGTAATGATTTATGTGCCAGAAACTGGTGGATGGCCTTCTTTTTCCTGCCGGCGCCATGCCTCGAAATGATCGAAATGGCTGAGGGTTTGTTTTGTGGAGAATTATGTATAACCACGTACAGGCAACTGGGATAGGAACCGACTTGCCTTCCTGGACGGAAGCAGCGGTTTGGAAACGGAATTTTCCATTAGGAGGGAAGCATCGGCTGCCATTTTGAGTCTACAGTTCCCAAGCCTAGGCCTACAGAATTGTTCAGAGCGCTGGAAGATGAATTCGTCTCATCCGCTATTGTTCAACAAGTGTGACATGTCAGGAATAGGAGCTTTCATGACACATGTCACTACGGCCAAACTCAATGCCTAGCGGACCCATTCATGCTTGATTGAGCACCAATCAGGAGAATTTTCTTTTTTATTGGTCCGCTAGAACTTTGCTGCCATCTTTTGGCAATAAGTGCGGCGGACTGCTCTTATTGAGGCCAAGAGCTGGTGTGTGCGCGTGCAACGAATTCTGGGAAACAAACGTCATGGCATAGTTGCAAAATAAATCAACATGCCATAATATATTCATACCACCTCGGCCCACAGGCTGAGTTGGTATATTGATTTTGCACGATTTCTGTTTCTCTTCTCCTCCAATCCTGCGTAGGCCCTACAGCCAAATCTAAAGAAGCTGCATCAAGCACTCTGTGATAATGGCCGGTATTCATAAAAGTTAGCAAATGCTTTAACTAGGGAGGCATGCGAAAAATATTGCCCTGCGGGCACAAGTTGTCTGAGTTGTAGCGCCGTCTGTTAATACATGGTGACACTATCACAGGCGCCTGTAGAGCTATTTGTGAGTTTCGAACACCTTTCTAACTAACGTATCTAAAAAACACAACACGTATCTGAAACACACCACGAGCTCATAAATTCGTGAGCTCGGGGTGTGTTTTTTACAAACTAGTGTTTTTCGGTTAGATTTACGTGTTCTAAGCTCACTAATAGCTCTACAGGGGCCTGTGATATAGCGTAGTGTCACCGTGTGTTAACAGACGGCGCTACAACTCAGACAACTTGTGCCCGCCGGGCAATATTTTTCGCATGTCTCCCTTTACTATTTGCACAGTGAGGACCAGTATAATGTAGTACAAATCTTGAAGTTAAAACGATTGCTAGCTTTTATGAATATCAGCCATTGTGTGGGGGAAAAGGAAGGATTTCCGATTTCAGTTGCGTTTTTACGTGTAGACCTCAGGGGATAAAATGCCAATCTCCGGAGAAATATCTGACTCCAAGCAGGCCAGGATCCGAGATCACGCTCGCCTAATGATCCTGCTACCATATTCCCTAAACCAAGACTGTGCAGGGACACACGATGCCTCGAAATCCAGCCACTGACAGCTCCTTGGCTAAGTGCCAACTAAAACCTAAGCACTGACAAGTTCCTTCACAATCCCCGTTCGATTATATGTATAGGTCTACAATATGTCAAATCAGGCACATTATCATCGATTTGTTAACTGTTCTGCTTGAATGGCTAGGCATGCATCGCAAGCATAATATCACAAGCAATACGATAGTAGCCTATAGGTAAATAGCTCGGTTTGTCATGTTTGTGGTTGGTCTCACTTCATGAAATCGTCTGTTCTTTCGTTTTTGTGTTGAATCATGCCATTTTCAGACACATTGGGCCATCGTTTGCCAGTAAATTATGCATGTAATAATGGAGGATTGCATATGGCATGGACCGTAACCGCCCCCTCTCGGTTAACGGTATCACATGACACTGCTAACCTTGGCGGTTTCAGTCCTCTGCCCATCAATAAACCCACCGTGCAGGTATAGACCAGATCCTCTGCATCGGCTGCTAAGGGAAGCGCGTCGTGTTCAGTGGTCGACAGCGTACATCATGTGCATTCTGGAGTGTATTGATGCCTGTTCGGAGAAAGATCGATCGCTTCAGCTCGACAGTATAGGAGATGTACACGACCTACCGGTTGTCTATACATTGTGATCATAATACTATACATAGTGAATATATCGTGCCTCTCGTCCAGTGAACACATGCATTCAGCGGACACGAAAACCTCACCCTGACATGTACTTGAACGATATCGGATCTGCATGGCTTCATCAGGCCCCTTGGTGAGGAGAGGCGATTACAAGGAGGAGGACACCTGTTCCGTTCTCTCTGCTGCGATTGGATGATTCCTGCTACGTTGGTTGGTGACCGGTATCGTTACAGAAGGAAGAAGTACCGGTATAGATCATCGGCTGTCCATCCTCGATTCGCATAAACTGAATATCACATTTTCCTGAGCCAGCTGTGCTCGCAAGATCGAAGGTAGCTTGGAATAAACCACAAAGTTCAAGGCTTGCCAATAAATTTCAGTTCGTGTTACACCGATCAACGGTTTTTGCAAGTGACTGCAAACGAACGTGGCCTGGTAAGGTTATTCGCTGTTTTCGTTCTCTGGCGTCGGTACACTCATAACTCGTCGATTTCTCGAATATAACGAAGCACTTCACATTTGGCATGTTTTCTGTATTGGATTCGAGTGATACTTCGACGACAATGCGGTCTATACCTATCAGCTGTTGGAAAAGGAGCGGCTAAACACAGGGAATAATTGAATTTATGTTCACCTCCTATTCACATCAATGTGTTGTCGCTGTTGACCAAGTCCGTGGATTACCGTTTGAAGATGGAGGAAAAGGGCGGGGAAAAGGGGAAAATGGACAACATGGAACCTACGGATCAGATGGAAAAGGTATCAGTGGAGGATGATGGCAGTGATGATGACGACGAGGATGAGGAAGACTATGGGCGGTTGACCCCTCCACCACCTCAGGTCAGTGGTGGTCACATCTTTGATTCAACTAGATGTGTGGCGAAGAAGGGAGCACTGGCCCCATGCAATGGTTGGCCAGGAATTGATACACCATACTTTGCCAGTGGAGTGTGGCTGACAGACAAAATCGTCAACTGGAAGCCAACCACTGCATGGTGGCCACCCTGTAACACTCAGAGCAAAAATAGCGAAATTGTAGAATAGTACTTAGTTACACCACTGAAATTGTCACAGTGTGGTAGTACATGTATTAGCTAGCTATGTATATAATTATTTCATAAGCTAATTAGGTGTAGCATATTTAGAAACCCATTAATGTCAGTCAAGTTCATTGATTACGTCCTTCACTTCTGCAACGTTCAGAAGTGGTAAGCCAATAACAAATTCTATTACTACGACGGAAGAAACATTCCTGTCGTTGATATTGGAAGGGGTGAAAGTCGTACTTGACGATCGATCAGAAGCAAGGTTGTTGCTGTACATTCGCATAATATGTGTTTGAGTATAGCCATATCCGCTGTCATCTTCCCTCATACGAAACACCTCGTCGTGTACTGCTTGTGATGTCCGTCGTAACTAGTCAACTCGGCCCCTCACACCACTATTTCGGCCTAATTCTTCCTGAGATTTCACTGGTGTCAGAGTCAATTGTCCAGCTATTGTTGAGGTTCTTGTTCACGAAAGGTCTGTTATTCAAAATCATATTTTGTTTGACAATTTTGACAGTCCTTTCAAATTTGGTAGTATATTGGTTTCCACGTGCTTTAAATCGAGACAAGTCTGTCGGTGTCGGCCTCATGAAGATTGTAGGCCTATAGCCTACTCTATAGGACTGGCGGCAGATACGTGTACATACTGTGTGCTGTCAAGAAGTGGGAGGTACATGTATTACACATGTAGCTTCTTCATGTATTACACCGGTGTAGCGTTTTCTAGTGTTCCCCATTCATCAGTGTTTCCACACAAAAGACAGCTATAGAGAGACTGGGGGGCCGTATTCTAGAAGCTTCCTTAACTCTGAGGTTTACTTTTAGCTCTTGTTTTCAGGGTAAAACACAAAAAGTTAAAGTGGACCTTAGAGTTAAGGAGGCTTCTAGAGTACGGGCCATGACTTTTTGATAAGGGAACACCAAGGCCCGTATATTCTAGAAGCCTCCTCCAAAGGCCACTTCAAGCTTTTGTATTCTGCCCAACAAACAATGGGCCGAATTTATAAAACATAGCAAAAGCTTACAAGCCAAAGCCCCAAGGCCAAGCGTTTGCTTGTCAAGGAGAAGCACAAGCCAAAGAATTTGCTCACAAACATATTCATAATCAATTGCTTAACCTAACGACATTTTCTTATAAAGCCAAGCAAGATTTTCTATCTGATGAAGCTTCTGCTCGCAAGACAAAGCTTCTGCTAATTTTTATATGGAGTTGCTTGTTCTATGAAGCAAAAGCGAAATTTTATAAATACCTCGGCAAGAAAAAGCCCAGAAGAAGCAAATGCTAGTTTTTATGAATTCGGCCCTTTAGCTAAAGGTGAACCTAGCGTTTAAGGAAGCTTCTAGAATACGGCCCCAAGAAACATCCGTCATTCTTCTATACAATGAGGGGAAGATTGGGAACACTGTAAGCACGTTACCATTTCCTTAGTACTGCCATTCAATGCTGAGACTCGCCTTGTCATTTATTAGCCAAGATGATGTATGAGCACGATATGAATTCGCTTACTCCATCAAACGCCAAGCACTATAATAATAATAAAGAAGGCCATAGTGCTGTACACACATCTCGTCCATTGGTTGCAGCAGTTTGGCTATGCATCATCAGCGATGAGGTCTGCTCTGCAATGAGAAAAGCGGCTTCCTGTTTGGTGTTCATTGAGCTTTGCATCTTGATTTGACGGGGTGAAGTAACTGGTTAGAAGTTACCTCGAGAGATTGAGGCAAGGTGGACTGTGTGGTGTTTCTCAGTTTCGTTGCTAACAAGGTCTACACTTCATTCCACATCCGATCGGCGCGAGGTTTCCAGCCGATATTTCCGCAACGGCTGGATCAAATTTGACATACCATACATCAGTTGACTTGTCTTTCTTGTCGGTATCTTTCTGCTATCTTCATTTTTCGCGTAAAGGCAGTGACAGACTAGCGCGTGAGCAGCGCGTCGGGAAGCGTTCAACCAATCATTGAGGCGGTAACACGGACCGAAACACCTACCGAAGGATCTGATTGGGGGAACGCCTGCAGGACGCGCTGCGTACGCGCCAGTCTGTCACCGGCTTAAGACAGACATAACGGATCCCTTTCTCAAAACCCATTTCCTTTCGCCGTGGTGTCCAGTGCAATTTAGACGTGCGCGATGCATTGCGTCATTTCAAAATGGCCGCCATTTCGGCGTAAACACGAACTGTGATCGGTGAAAGAACTTTTTTTCTGTCACGTTTATAGGGAAAATGACAGCGACGATGCCTGTAGCGGCAAAAAAGACAAATCGATTGATGTATGGTAGGCTATGTCAAATTTGACTCAGCCGTTGTGGAGATATCGGCCGTAAACCTCGCGCCAATTGGATGTGGAATGAACATGATGAAGTTTTGTTGCAATTACTGATGAAAGAGAGAACAGACGAAGTGCATGAATTTCGCATGTTGAGCGTGGAAGGGTCTGGCGGTCTGTCATATCCAATGTTAAGGCTGACGCTAATTTTCCTTCTCAACAAAGTAGATTAGCGTCTCTTTTTTGTACTCAGGCGTTCGTCTCCTCGATGTAGTAGTGAAGGGTTTGTCTCGTTTTCACAGCTGACAACCACTTGTGACATTGTACGAATTCCATCGTGATTTGTAAGAAAGCAATTCAATATCATGTCAAATCGAGTTATTATCAACCATTTGTGATCGGCTGACTGTCCTTGGTTTAGCCAATTCATAACATTCAGCAATATGCCAATAATGGTTTGTCGGACTATTCACATACATCGACATCGTAAACTGTACAATTCATGCGTTACTAAGATTTAATCTAGCAAATATGACATTTATGATTGATTACATGTAGCTTGTCGTGTTGGTCCTGAACTGCAGCTCAAGGTCTTCGAAAGGCCGAACCGGACAGTGGTGGTGTCACCATGAATTTATGCAAATTGGTCTCACTTTCCTTTTAACGTAATTCCGCGTGATGTAGTTGTTGATTGTTTATGTGGTCACTTGACAGGAATTGACCAAAAGTAGATCTTTAAAAACCCAGTTTTCTCCATTTATCATAGATAATATCGAGTGAAAGGCACTTAAATATTCTGTTTGACACAGAAATAATTAAGAGATTGAAAAATAATTTCCAACTTTTGGGGAAAGTTTGATAGTGATGGTATCACAAGCCTGTCTTCCAGTGGGCTAAGTGTATTACTACGCCGATATGCATTGAAATATCGTGCGAAATTACGCCTCATATTTTCAGTACCCCCAAACCCTGAAATTATCATGGTCAACCCACAACGAAAACTTTATGGTTTGAAGCATAAGGGCTGATTCATACTCGCTTGCGGACCGTCAAGCGCATGAAACTGATCGCAGGTTTCCACGACGTGAATGTGCACACGCAGTGAAATTGATCATATTCGGCGCAAAATCCGGACGGAGTATGAATCAGCCTTTAGGCTAGGGGTATGTTGTGTCCGAACGGTTCCTTCCAACGAAACTCTGGGACCAATCTATGAGCACGGGCGTCTCGCCATTTCTAATGGTAAATGCATTGGCCACGCATTACAGGTGCGTGACCATGTAAGTCTCAGGGTTGTGGGAGTATGCCGTTCCGTCCTTTTTAGGCCACCATGTCTACCAATGGCCCCTTCATTACAAAACATACATGTAGTGTGCTGGGGGTTTTTCTTAGAGGAGGCTTACAGTCAGACGAGCCAAAGTTTGTTCAGTCAGAAATTACATGGCAATGATGGTATATTTCAGAATCAGGAGGTAACAGGTGTCAAATCGCAAAAGTATCCACTGTCATTAACCACCATCTGATTCTACTGTACCGACCTATTTTTCAGTAAAGAACAGTACAAACACGTGCGGATAAACAATTCTAAGCAAAAAGAACATTTTGTTCACCAAATACCAGTGCAAGAACATAGTTTGCTACCAAATGTATATTCTCATTTCAGAAGAATCGTCAATTTATCCACAGTAATCAGAATAGCACCTCATGTTTTGTAATGTGGAATATCTCCTTCGTATCATCAATCACTGCACTTCTACTCCCTTTAAACCATCCTGAGAATATCAGGCGTTCTTACTGCTCGCTCCCTTCGTCACCGCAGAGTTCTTACTGCTCGCTCCCTTCGTCACCGCAGACAAACGTTTGTGTGCGGTGACGAAGGGAGCGAGCACTAAGAACCGCTGATGTTCTCAGGATGCTTTAAACTGATGAGTGCAACATTCAGTATGATTTCATGTATCATTGATCCATGTCAGACTAGTTTGATAGCTGTGCTCGATGGGCCGGAATATCAGCATCCTACACGTAGTATCAATATGCATGGTGTACGAGGCGTACTCACACGTAACCTACCCTGTGAAATATTACGTCGTTCAATGTACTCCAGTGCATTGTATGCAACGGTCGCATGGGGCTGGCCGATGAATAGTGCTGTTGTTAGCCACATGTCATATCTGCTTTTGAACTGTTTAATTCATTGCAACATAGCGAGTTTGAATTGTCACTTGATACTCTCATAGTACCCGCGGGCTCGAACTCTAACATTTGGTTTGAGGCCGATATTACCACTGAATAATTGAATGTACAGTAGAATTGTCAGCGTAGGCTACACCGTTAAAAATCGCGTGCATATCTCTCCTAGGGAGCTTCTGTTCGGTATACATTAGTCTTGTCGCTAGGCAGCAAGTCTAATGTCCTAGGAATACCACCCAATAAAGTTTTGCACCTTCGCTAAAACTCGTCAACTGCTCCTGTCGACATTGCGAAGAACCTAGTTTACGTCATAGTAGACTAGTACCTGATCCTACCAACCTGCGCGCTGCAGTCGTGGCTTGTTTGGTAGGACCAGTATTGCCGGCCATTTTTTGAGGAATTCTGCCAGTGACGTCATTTGGAAATTATATGTAAATTATGTAAATTTATTCAATTCTCAATACGGCTGACGTACCGGACTGCAGATAGAAGGTGACCTCCATTTGACCCAGAAAATCCACCAATCACAAAGGTGTTAAAAGTAGAAAGGTATCAACATAATAGTACCTATACTTATCAGCTGCGCCAGCACCGGCCAATCAGATTCACGAATGCGATAGGCACCACCGGTCCTAACATATGCAAAATCCCGATGTAAAATTGTTAGGATCGGGTACCAGTCAAACGTCATAGCTGCCCTCTGTATTACATCTGAAGAATTGAAAACGACGCAGACAAAAAACACCGGTTGCCAAAATGTTTTTCAATCCTTCATTTTTACATGTAAAATGCATTCGTTGTCCATTGGGGTCCGTCCATCAATAATTTCAATCGCCTAGGTTTGTCTATACAACGGGTCTGGTGTGTGCGTTATTCTTCTAGGTAGTAATTCCAAAGAAAACATGGGGGTAAAGATACATGTATCTAAGTTTGAAATATTTGTGAGCGAAAAATGAACAGAAAATTTATAGGGCCTATAGGACGCGAGTGTCCTTATATATGTCACGTGATTTCAACAGCATAAATTCCATCTAAATACATTATCTTAATGATCAGTGATCTATAAATAATTTCTGTGCGATTGCTAATTATGTTCATCTTTGTAGCAAATCGCTTACGCCAAAAACAATGTAGGCCCTATTGGTCGACGTGACGTGCCAAACCTGTGACCCGCTTCCCAACTTTATAACTAACCATCATCTCCGTATCGAGTTGATTTTGAATGGAAAATGAGGAGTGAAAAATGAAAAGTGGTTAGTTCATTGTGGGCACCCACATCATTCAAGCAGTCAGTGTATAGGAGATAGTCGTCGTCGGGGGATATAAAAATTCCTGGCGCGTTGTTGGGAGTCTATAAATATTTACGAAGAGTAAAAACAAATGGAAACTGCTTCCTTGTGCATGATCTCTATTTTGTTTCCTTTCATTCATCTGAAAACCCCGTTAACGTGAAAAACGGAAGAAACTAAATAAACCTAGTCGAAATGTCAGCCAAACTATCGCTGTTCGGGGTATTGAATAAAGATGCAGAGGGAAGTGAATTAGTTTGAATCCCGTCGGTGTCATAGAGCCGTTAAAGAGGTACCAGGGACACTTGTGACCAGAATTAGGAATGGCCGTTTTAGCTAATTGGATTCACATCCGTTTTTTTATGGAGCCAGTGTCAGCAATGTTTATACTACTGTACTTTACCGGTGTCACTCGGCCCAGCTACCAGCATTCATGCCCCATTAATTTCATTCTGATTCTTAACAGGCAGAAACTTACATCAAATTTCAAATTGGCCACTGTCCTAACATTTCTGTCCATCAGTGTACGTCATCTGCCTATGGTTTGTCACGTATTAAAGCTGAACTTCATGAACAAACACACCAAAGCGCCGCAGTGTGGTGGTCTACAGAATTGCAAACGCCCTCCAGATCATGATATGGGCTTCCGGACTGTTTGGCGGCGCCACTGTATTCAGTCTCTGTCTTCCAATCGAGACACCTTCATCAAGGCATAACGTCCAAGCGACAGAACCTGTGAGAGACTTGTACAGATCCGTACGAAATCTGAGTATGAGGTTGGTCAGGGTTCTGTTAGTGCTTGCGCCCTGTTGAAATATATGGAACAATGGCAAAAGCTTCGGCATCAACGAATAATACACCGTTCGTCTGATTTTCAGAAATTCTATTTGGTATCATTACATGTAAATCTTATTTTATTTCTTTTGTCACACTCTAGTTATTTGAAGATATTTTCACAAAAAGGCATTGTACATGATACATGATACGAGCCGGTGTAAAGAATGTCTCCAGGAAAAACTGTCCCAGGAACAAAAGATTCTATTGTTGCATTCTAATCTCTGGGGATTGGTTTTCTATAGTCATGCCGCTTATTCCGTCACTCAACAATAGAAGTGGAGACTTTTTACAGGGGGACACTCTGTTTTACCGTTCCTACAACCTGTTGGAATTCATTTTGCCAATGTCATGAAAAACATGCATTTCTGACAATAATAATGATTCTCCTTAAAAAAATGAAATCCATACGACTTGTTTGCTTTGGATTGTGGAGTAGGGTTGTCCCACAGGCCAACAGATACTCATCCATAATTCATACCGTCTACTCATATATCCCGGTCGGTAGGAACGCTGATGTATCGCGATACCAATCGGCTAAATTCGCAAAGCCCCAACAAAACTTTCAGTCTGCAAACATTCACTGTTTACATTGTTGGTTCTGGAAACACATTACCATGTTATTCTAAATTCATATGAAATTGATTTCGCTGGAACTGTTTTTGAAGTGCAAGTTATCTATTTTACACCCAAAATGAAGTACTCAGAGTTTGATGTTTGGGTCTGAGTGTGTTTAAGTGCAAAGTATAGGCTATAATGATGAAATCGGGACATCCGCGGGGATCATGTCGAGTATTCCGTTCGGTAAATATACTAAGAATCGTCAGGTTAATAATATTAAGGAATTGAAGAAATCAAACGAACGTTAACTTTACGACGACATTATTTTTTGTACCGAAAATACATATTATATGTATTTCCGGTGAATTCGCAGTATGAAAAATAACGTTGCCGTAAAGTTAACGTTTATCGTTTGATTTCCTTAAAGTAAATGTATCGAAGGGATTTTTGCGAGCCACGAAAATCATTTTTTATTTACATTACGTTTCTTTGTGTCCAGTCTTTCTTTGTCGTATGAGTAATTTGTTGGTGGCATGCCCTCTGGAAATTCTTTTGATACCAAAAGTACCGTATTCAATTTGGTGGGTTGGCATGTCCCAAAAATCTAAAATAGCATAATGTAAACATCCATGTTTACAAACATTGAATGTAAACAATGAAATCATGATACATTGTCTTTAACTCCCTATTATGTGATATTTCTCAAGAGCAGATTTTCAAGATGGCGAGGGCAGTGGAAAAGATAGTAAAAGGTACCGTTTATGAGCCCCCCCCCGTCTCCTATTGTTCGGAGGGGCTGTATATTGTTTGGGAGGTGCTCTTGTGTTATGGAACCAAAGAGGAGGCGAGCACAAAAATCTTTTTTCTGAGATCTAGTGTGGAAAAGTGCCAGCCTGAAGAAGACCCCGGTTGGAGTCGCAAATTTGCAAATATTCTGGAAATGGACTTTATATACATTATCATCTTGTGTTATGGAAGGCGCAATCTTTTGTTTAGGACTCTGCTGCAATATGTAGGCCAACAGTCACGTACAGCACCTCCAGTAGATGTACATACATCCACACGTACAACATGTACAACAGAGGCCTACAAAAAAAGATTGTTCCTCCCATAACAAAAGAGCGCCTCCCAAACAATAGATAGCGCCTCCCGAATAATAGGAAGTGGGGGGAGGGGTGCTCAAAAATGGTGACTACATGTATAGACCTTTCCAAAAAAAGATGGCGTTCTAACAGTTCTCACCATAAATGACGTCAAAATCTTAATACAATTCAATGGTTGCTAATTGTCTGAGAGGATGCGTTTGGTAGTATCATGCTTAGAAATGAATGGCCACGTCATGTGGGAGAACTAGTAGACCGTCATCTTTGTTTGAAAGGTCTATACTACAGTATTAACGATCAAGAGGCACTGCATCTTCGATAATCGAAGGCTGATCGCACATAATCCTTCGAGAAATTGACCGGTCCGCGGCGAATCCGCTGCCTCTCGAAGAGGAGGCCAATCAGAACCGGTGTTGTAAAATTTGAATCGTGGTACAAATAGTGGTAGCCGAAGACCCGATATAAATGCAATCTGATTGGTCGACCGGTAAAGTTGGCATCGTGCCAAGATACGCCGCGGACTGGTCTATTTCTCGAAGGGATGTGCAATGTAACGCAGTGGTGAGCAGATCGGCCTTCGATTATCGAAGATGGTGGCACTGCGGCTAAAACATGATGAGGTTTCATAGGAAACTTTTTAAATTGATCGAGTTTGGCAGTTCCCACTGATGCGTAGATCAGTCTCCTGCCGCAGTCGGGCTGCAATCAGTTGATTTGAAACATTTGACGTACATGTATATCTCGGCCCGCGAAATTCTGACGTATTTTTCAATCTCCAACCACCCTCTTACTTTCCATCGACAGGCAGACAGATACATATTGCCGTGACCATCCTGTGGGAAAACTCAATCATGTCGCATAATCAAACAAGTGACATTGTCACATTTGTTGGCTAGACAGACCCATCGATCTTTCCTTTATGCGATGGCCATTACTTCGATTGGGCAGAAAGATGCTAATAGAAAAGATGAAATAATGAATACTAAATCAATTTGTCATTAGTCGGCGCCTTCTTTATTGAAAGCATGACAAAAGGCAAAACGCTTTGTATCAACCGCCTTTTCGATTCGTCCATTTTCCGGCAATGCCATAGTGTGTGTTGTATCAATGACGGAACATTGACCACAAGCAAATATTATCAGTAATTTGACAGGTATGAAATTCATTTCAAAAATTGTAGCACGAATCGATGAGGAATATTGCGGAGAAGTAACGGCACACCTTACACTTTGTGATGACATAGCATTTAAAAAAAAAAAATACTGTGTTCTCGGAGTTATGCCGGATTCGACTCCATATCCACCCATTGGTTCTGGGGAATTTGGGGTTGGGCCTGTGGACTGAAATTGTGGTGTGGGCGGATATGAATGATCCTGAGACATGCCCCGATACCAAATCATTTTTGTTTGGGCCATACCTTCCCTAAAAGTGCGGCTAGGCCTGACCGCCCCCAGTCCGGCATAACTCCGCGACCACAGGACACAGGACCACATGTCAAAGGGTTTTGTTCTTTTGTGACATGCACTTAAACGGCAGACTATGACGGTACGGTAACCGTACCGTCATAGTCTGCCGTTTAAGTTTCTAACTACATGTAAATCTGCGGTGCTGAGTTTCGTCACAATTCCTAAATTAAAACGGTGGTAGTCGTTGATAGAGAAAGGATTATTATTGCCATCTATCGGAGAAGATATGCATTATATTCATCTATTGTACATAGTTGCCTTCTTTGATGCACTAAATATTATAGGGCGAGTTTGTTTCATAAACGGCTTTTGTAAAAACACGATGCACTGAAAATATTAAGCTGCCTACGGGAAGAGATAACGAGAATACACTGCATGCATACTCTGATTGGAAATCGCAATAATACATGTATATGAACCTGGTAGTAAATTATACTTGCGTTGTGAAATTGCATCACAATCATTATTATAGCCGCTGAAGGATATGAATTTCTGATGATACTCGAATGATACACAACATTCAATTCAATATTGATGTGTTTTTCTCGACGAACTCATTTTATACAAAACGTGTTATGGGTACATTACACTGCCTCAATAGGTGTCACTAGTGGTTAAATCTATTGAATTGAAAGGGACCATGCAGGTCCTGATCAATTTCACACAGAAAGGGTGTCCATTGTATAGGACCTGATTACGGTGTGCTGCCCTCTATCACAGCAAAAATAGATCCTCTCTTATCGATTTTTGATCACAGTTATGATCCCCATTGGGGCCTATAATTACAGACTGATCGCTGGAGGCTGTATTTATCATGGTTGACCGCAGGCAACAGT
>NMRB01001067.1:197642-213960 GCA_002633025.1 Notospermus geniculatus | reverse complement strand
CCTTGTCCCCATGCTAGCTACGGGCCTGGTATTCGGGTGTTACTACCGAATATGATGGACGGCTGGCTATGTCCAAAATCATCGGCGCATTTTTAGTACCCTACGAGTCTTGGTTACATAACCAGTTAGCGGCGGTGAGGTCTTATTCTATTCTAAAATATCTCAAACTTAGAAATAAATGGGGAAACTCTTCTCTCCGTGAAATCTTGACCATAATCTCTCGGAAGAAAAGAGTGAAATTGCCTGCGCGTGTTTGTATTCGGTGGTGAGCCATATCTCCGTCTTGCGAATCCTCTCGCGGAGATTGCCAGACAAACACAACAAACCACATTATGCAAAAACATTAGATTATTGGCCAAACGGAATGGAATTTTCTTGGCATCCTTTTCTTACCCAAGCTGATATGTAGCCCAAGGCTGTCTCAACCATTAAGCAAACATGGTGTACAATCATGTATTATCCATTTTTGAGCCACAAGGGAGAATCGGCCAAACGATCGTGTCCAACATCGTTGTATGGAAGAACACGGTTTGAATCTCAAAAACGAATGGACCATATATTTGTGTATCACCCGTCGTATAGATAGATCCGTCATTTTTTTAGTCGTTCACTTCTGAATGTTTTATGAATGCCTCAGTGTCATGTACATGTATTAAGTAATGTTTCATTATTGCCTAAGGTCTCATGTACCATTTCTGTGAATATTTTAGAGATTCTTGTACAAGTGACATTACTACTTGTGAGTTATGTTTTATGAATGCCTGGACTGGAGACTAAATGTAACATTTCTTGTCAGTGATGTTTTATGAATCCTTAGACGAGACTCTCCTACATCTAAACATGTTTTATGAATCCCTTTTATGAATGCCTTGAAGATGTAACATTGCTTGTCTCTGACGTTTTATGAACGCCTTGAGGTTCATGTAACATTACTTGTCAGTGATGTTTTATGAACGCCTTGAGGCTCATGTAACATTACTTGTTAGTGATGTTTTATGAACGCCTTGAGGCTCATGTAACATTACTTGTAGTGATGTTTTATGAATGCCTTGAGGCTCGTGTAACATTACTTGTTAGTGATGTTTTATGAACGCCTTGAGGCTCGTGTAACATTACTTGTTAGTGATGTTTTATGAACGCCTTGAGGCTCATGTAACATTACTTGTTAGTGATGTTTAATGAACGCCTTGAGGCTCTTGTCACATTACTAATCAGTAATGTTTCATGAATGCCAGAATCGTGTAACATTACTTGTCAGTAAAGTTTTATGAATACCTTGGGACTCCTGTACCTACACATGTAACATGTACTTGTAACACTGCTGACAATCAGTAATGAAAACGTAAAATAACTATGGATGAATATCCTTGTACAGGATGGCGGAAAAAAACGCACAAGCATGCTTCCACTATCTTCAGTCCAAAACCGCTGGTAAGAATGGGTATTTTCTAGAAGAACAAAAAATCCAAAATACCTCGATTCGATACACTCAGGAGTTTTAGCTTCAGAGTCATTTTTGTGAAGCCAAGTCAGAGGTCCTGTTGTCAACTTTCTGGCAAACTGCAAATTCAGCATGATTGGACCTTGACTTTGCTTTACAAAATGGAGCTCTAACCATTGGACCGAATTGGGATATTTTGTCTTCTTTCTTCTAAAAAGACTCTCCATCCAATGCTATGAGCAGTTTTAGACTCTGGGTAGTGGAATTATGCCGGTGAGGCATTTTTCGGGGGGTGGGGGTGGGCACCCTGTATTTCACAAGTGAAAGATGTGATCAATTGGAAAGTAATTATGTATGGAAGTTTCCCCTCTGATCTTGCACATGAATTAATCAGAATTTCAAAACTGAGTACATCACCAGAGGATACTTTCTATGGTGATTTTTTTTCTAGCAGTAGGCTACAGCAAACCGCATGCTGTGAGCGACGTGGTTATTTTGCGACGTCCGGTGTGTCATTTAAACTTTAAAATGGAAAATCATCCGCTTGACATCCTCCGAGACAGATTCAATTCCAACTCCATGTGATAGTCACCGAAATCGATTCAGCATTTCCAAGCGCTTTTTGCTGAAGCAATTATTTCGAGTCACTGTCGGATATATAGGCTGTTAGCATGATTAGGTTTATGCGGAACTGATTCAGAGAGCACCGTTTTGTTTGGTGAGTCATTCGAAATGGGTAGACTCTACCCCTCCTGTAGTAAACGAGGAGCACACCAGGCGATATCGCAAGCGATCTGATCGCCACCGAGCAAAATCACACCAGGTGTGCGTTGGGACAGCGATGCGTGGAGTCTTCTCGCCAGCGATGCTCCCCATTATCAAAGAATATCAAATCGATACCGCCTTGTCTTCGGTGGCTGGCGATTGGTGTGCTGCTGGCTATCTTGATCGACCGCTGCAAACTGGAATCCATCTTGCACTGACAAGCGTTATCATTCCTACTCTTGCTCAATCCACGAAGGGCGAAGTGACCGTAGGCCTTGGCATGTCGGTCAAGATGACTGGAATCTGCCATTCGATTTCAATGCAAATCTAACACGTGTGCAGAAATAGACCTATTGACCAGAGTCCATATATTCATACTTAAGTCAAAGTGTGATATATAGGCCTACTTATCTTTTGTGTTGCACAAAGGGCCTAAGTAGGTTCATGAATATGGGCCCAGGGGCCTTATTCACGAAGTCCTCGTAACTTTACAGAGTGCGTTAACTATTCTTGTCCGTTTGCGGGCAACCTATTTATTTACTATCAGTTTGACGAATTACACCGGTTTGATAACACTAGTTCTTGATAAACGACAAACGCAGGGTATCTTGCAGTAATGGCTGGTATCCGTAAAAGTTAGCAAATGCTTTTACTTAAGACTTGCACAGCGAGGTCCAATGTAAATGCGCTACAAAACCTGAAGTAAAAGCATTTCAAATGTTTTTACTTCAGGTTTTGTATGAATATCAGCCACTGACTGTGATTCCCCACGCCACGCCAATAGAAGGCCCTTGATTTCTATTGGGAAGGATCACACTTGACACTAGCGGCGAAATAATTATCGTGCCTCATTTCACCACTAGCGTAGGTGGAAGGCCGCCATTTTGGATTTTGCCGGCGCGCATGTAGAAATAGTTCGGTCGGCCTAATCGCACAATTCTTTCTAATTAGTATTCAGGTCACTTCTAATACCACTTGTTATCAACACGAAGTCCTTTTAGTCTGAAAATATTCGCCTTGAACCCAACAGCACCACTTTTCAACATCGTCTGACGTCATCTAGCGTAGATGCCACTGGGTTGGCGGTGACACGGCTGGCCTGTTCACGATGGTTAAAAACCTTTACCAAAATGTAGTAATCTGCACTACTTTCAAGATGGAAACCTAGCACCTGCGCTAGTGGTGTTATAGAAGATGACGCCATCTAGTGTCAAGTGTGGTGAAGGATTAGCCTGGACGAAATCAACAACAGGTCGTTGTTCACCGCTTGACATTTACGGCAATTCAAATTAGTTGTGTAAAACACGCCTGAGTTATGACAAAATCATATCATTTCACCACAGGTGTTTTTAAGTGGCGTAGGCATGTGGGGATACAAAAGGAGAGCAAAAACACAGCTTCATGATATTGAACATGTACTGTATGTATGCATACGTACATTGCGGCATGCTCTCTCTGCTTCAGTCGCATGTCTGGCATGTCTGGGACAACATCGAGGCCTATATTTATGTTCGACGCAAATTTTATTGTTGGAATGGGGACCCTAGCTCACTGCCTCAATAGGTGTCACTAGTGGTTAAAACTATTAAAATGCTATTTCAGGAGATGGTTGGTACCACAAATATCGCCTGCTGCAAGGGCGTACGTTAGACCGATAGCGTTAGGGTGTGTATGAAACTTTGAAATTTATCTTTCGTTTCCATTTCATAGATGCGAAACGGAAATTTAAAAATTCAATATGCACCATAACTCTCTCGGCGTTACATGATATGCTAAGAGACCCACTGGCAGCAGGGACATTTTGTGGTGCCAACCATCTCCTGAAGTACATTAGGTCCTGGAAATGAAGTTGAATTTCGTATTTCGTACTTAGTGTTCCGTCAGATTTGCGAAACCTCACTCATAAGGGGACGCAATGCCGGAAAAAAAACGAAACGCAGTTTACAGAAAATGAATCGGCCGCCAGTGCACTCTTGTACGAGGCAAGCGAGGGAAGTTCAATACCACAATTTTCATGACAGCCTCTTTTGCTTCCAATGACTGCATTCCAGGTGCTCGTCCAAAAAGACCACAACAATTCTACTCGAGTCACGGTGCTCCACGGCATAGCAAAGAGAACAGCAAACATTTTTACTAAACTAAGGAGTGCGTTATGGCATCCCATTGTTTGTTTTACGTCTCCAACCCAGCATAACCACTTTTCCTGTTGAAAGTGTATTGCATCATGACATGGAGAGAATACAAACGATAGTACACATTTGCCACGCGGACATTTTGTATCTGAATTGGGTATTTGGATTGAGTGTGTATTACAATATGACTGCTTGGTGCTTTGCCAACACCAGCAAGGAGAGAAGTCATTTTTTTCTTAAAGGGGCTTTAGAGGCAGCTGTTTAGTGCATATTGATATGATTACTAACAGAGAATTGGTGGCATGAGGATCAAACTTGGGCATCAATTTGGAAGTAAAATTTCATCAATGTCAACATTTGATCCATAATTCATGATTTCATGGTTACTAGCGCCACCTGTTGCATATTGGACGTACTGTTAGTAGCCTAATAGCAAGCTGCCTCTAGAGGCCCTTTAAATAATGCATTTAAAGCCATACTGTATTCAATTCATGAAGTATAACGTCGCCGACGTTAGTGTAGTGTAAAATGTACTATGTTCTATCTGAAAACATTTATAGAGCTCTGCCTGCAGTTTTTTCAATGTGCGCTGAAAACTAGGTCTTGATTCTCTGAAGTATGTATCAGGCAAACATTTTAGGGACCATCATATAAGCGGCGACTTTACAATGGGCGACACACAGAGAAACAACGAGTCCGTTTCCCAGTAGGCTTTTTCACTGCGAGCATTCCCTATTGTCAAAGTCTTGGAACACAAAGGATCAGCATACCCAATGAATAGAGCGGTGCGGATTGTGAAAAAAACCCTTGTGTGTTCCGAACAATGGGAATCACGCAGAAAAATGGCCAGACTGAGAAACGTTACACCTGTGCCTCAGACATGTCAGAATATGATGTAACACGTGCTGATGATGTTTTCGAAGCGCCACTCTGGCTGGCGAAGACAATTCATTATTGATGTCTCCTGGTACCTGATTAATACATAATCAATGTCAAATGGACCATATCTGCAACATCTGTCGATCATGTAATGAAATTCATCTGATTCACCTGATATTAGCATACAGATATGTTTTCTGCATGCAGTTGCTTCGTGTAAGCGGTATAGCCACCAGATGACAGTTCCCTTGAGTATGCCTACACAGAGCTAACACGCAGCGAAACCGGAGGACGGTCTGACCTGCAGTAGCCAGTGTGCTGGCGGACGCCCCCTCACGAATTTTTGACACAAGATGGAATAGCACTTCCACTTGGCTTAATTTCAATTCCTTATCGTGCGTCATTTCCAATGGATAGTTAAAGCAGTGTGATATGTTGATCTTTCTCTGAGGATATACATCGTATGTTTGTTTCGCCAGTCGTATATATGGCCAAGATTCTATCCGATAACTGGTCTACTGATGATTGCTGTAGGGGATATATTTTCTGGTCTTGGTTCTTTCCAAACAGTCTGGGAGTGTTTTAGCAGATAACACAGTGTTCGTAGAACTGGTGGTGGTCATTCAACTGCGTTGCCACATGGAGCGTAGCCTACGAAAATGCATTTAAATCGCCGTATGTGTAGCAATGGACTTCCCCTGTTTCTGAAATTAGAGCAAAAGAAGGTTACGAAAATAGAGTTGATGATGGTGGCGGAGACGAATGCCTTGATAAAGTTAATCACCGCAATTAACAATTAGCAATTGTCAATTGGTAGACGGTTTGGACATTCTTTCAATACACAAGAGGAATTAAGGATTCCGAAGTGCATCGTGTTCCTTACCATTGTTTTGTGGAGTTTGCAATACTGTATCTGAACATCATTCCGGATTGATTCGCTTTTTGATCTGTACCAAAGGCGTTGATTAGATGTTGCAGCAATGTCTTCAGAACACTTCTTGGAATAAGTTCCAGCTCAGCGAGTTTTCTCAACTCTTATTGCTTAATCCGTGAGAAGTATACTGGCCAGTTCTGGAGCTTGTTGTGAAAAGTGAGAAAGTTAAAGCAGTGTATTTTCGTCGTCGGATTGGATTTCTGATGATTTTCAAAATGGGATTTTGTTCCAATTCCAACGCTCTCTAAATTCTGACGAGTCTGTTTCCACATACGCTACGACAGCATCGTTATTGCTGTTCCATTGGGCATATTCTGTTTTAAGGCAGACAGCTCTGTTCCTGTTGCATCGAAGAGTATAGTTGAAGACATAGTAATGTGGAAGATACCATAGAGTTGTATCCACGGTGGTCGGCTTACATTCAGTGTCTCACATGCTTACTGGATGTGCGAATGCATTTTCGGTCGGACTGTCCCCGTAGTGGTTTTGTTGGTTTTCGTATAGCTGATTAGCCAAGGAGATGGCTATCTTGTCTTGATTTCTCGGATATATTACGTGTTAAGTACTGTCTTGATTTCTCGTATAGCTTTGGCAACGATCGATTTCTGTGGGTTTGCACGATTCATACACGGCGTTTAGTATGGATACCATGATCTACTGCCGGCAACACGACTGACTGGGAGCAAATTAACCTCCATTTCATAATTCATATGATGTACACTTAGTGCGGAACCGAATCCGAACACGAATTCTGCATGTGTTTAGGGAAGTGTTGTATCTTGTCTTAGGAACGAACTATATAACCCCTCTTTATGTGAAATATGAGATATGCTGGGATATCGGCACACATGCACCGATTTGGGAGATACGGAGAAAAAATTAGCTAGAATAGACTAGTGCTAGAAGCTTAAAGCAGCGAGTAGTTTGATGCCACTTTCTTTTTAATGATATCATTCATATTGGAATATGATCTTTTTTGTGATCTTGACACCGTGAGCCGATGAATTTGTTATACATGTACATGTGCATATACATGTATTTTCGCACTGATCGTTGTACATTGTATTGTCATGAATTTATTTAACCCATTGGCTCTCAGTCAATAGGCTACGTGAGTGGACATGTACCACAGTCTGAGCATACGTTGGCTACAACTTCCCTACGTCAGCCAATTGAGCTACTCGCTTCGGAATGTACTATATAGAGGAACGTACCCCAACGGCGTCGTAAAAATGTGTGATTGGGTTGACAGGATAATGGATCTTGCTGCCGTTCATTCTTAATTTGAAGTCATGCAAGCGTATGGCGGACGGTCCTCGGAATTGTTTACGTGATATGACTGAAGGATACCAGGAGGGCTGCGGCTCGATACTTCTCTCTGTTTGGTAAACCGTTACGAAAGCATCGCAATGTTTACGCCAAGTATGTTCGGTGATAGCGAGTCTGAGGGGGATGAGGGACCACCGCCACGACTCATCCCGGGTACTGATCAATTTCAGGTGACTGACAAGAAAAAGAAGGACCCCGGGGAAGATGTATGCATGGTTGGAGCCTTCCAGGAGACTCAGAGTATGTATATGTTAGTTTAGCATGTACGCTTTGTAGGACGTTTTAGAGTATATAGAGTTTTAGGCCAAGAAACATCTCCATCTTGTTGAGCCCAGTTGGATATACCCTTTTTGAATATTCTCTGTAAGCTAAGATTCCGCAGGCATCGGGTTTGAGTCGCCCCTTTAAACAGGAAAAATTAAGCTCGGGGGCAATGATGATTGCATTTGCCTGGAATCACCGAGGGACGGATCCTGATTTTTGAATGGGGAGGGACACACTAGGAGCAGGCAGCCTCGCGTATTGCCAAAAGATGGCAGCAAAGTTCTAGCGGACCAATACACAGGAAAATCCACATGGTTGGTGCTCAGTCAAGAATGAATGGGTTCGCTATATGCATTGAATTGGGCCGTAGTGACACCCATTGGTCAACTCACTGACAGCTCCTATGAGGAACCGGCAGAACTAAAAATCCAGACGGCAGCACCAGTACAAAAGGCCCAATATCCAATGCATTTTCAATTAAAAATTAAATTTTGTTGATTTTCTTCATAAAACGCATCAAAATTGAATTAAGGACCAATGAAATTACATTTTTGGTGCTATTTTCCCGTGCAGAGTAATTCAGGGATGAAATATTCAATAATTATTGACTTGGCAAAAGGATTTCCCATTGCAACCATGGTCCACTTGCCTGCAGGGCCCCCTATTGGCAGAGCTTGTTGTGCAGGTTCCTCATTGCATTGTAAAGAGATCTGAAAAACACTCAAAATCACGGCCAAAAACATACTTTTGCGGCATAAGGTGAGCACCTCGTGCCCCCCCCCCGCCACCCAAAAAATCCGCCTCTGTCACCATCATCTCATTTTGATGGATTTTCTTTACAAATACACAAACAATTGCTGTAGCGAAGCGATTTTATTGGCGTAAGATAGAGACGTGTCTTTTGAAAAATTGTGACATCTGCATCGTAAAGATGTTTGCCTTCCTAGTGGGATTTCCAATCATTTTCTTAGGCCCGTGTTCTAGAAGCCTCCTTAACTCTAAGGTCCACTTTAAGCTTTTGTATTCTGCCTTGCAAACAATAGGGATGTTTCGGAATCAAACGATAAACGTAAATGTTAACGACATCGTTATTTTTGTAGCGTGAATGCAATATAAAATCTGGTTAATGTGTAGTACGATACCGGTAAATAACGTTGTCGTAAAGTTTACGTTTATCGTTTGATTTCTAACCCTCCCTAATAGCTAAAGATAAACCTTACAGTTAAGGAAGCTTCTAGAATACGGCCAATGCCAAGTCGCAGTCATTGCGAGATACAAACATTATAGTTCAACAACCAATCCCGAGTTTCTAGTCCCCACAGGAACATCTCGAGGTGACGAAATTAGGTTAGTCAGCAGTTATTCAAAATGCTAAGTGTAGGATTAGTCATGTTGACTTGTTGGACGTGAATATCTGTCAACAGATTGTTAAGAAAACATGCGAAAGAAAAATAAATCTTTCCATTAATCATTGTTTTAGTACTAAATTGTCGTCAACTGGTGAGGCTGATGAATATAATGATGATAATACAGGGTGGCCCCAAAAAATCACAATCGGACGTACTTGGTGACAGAGCATTATGTGCAACGACAGAAATACAACAAATTAACACATCAAAATCGGATGGCATGAATAAATGTACAGTGGAAGACCACTGCTATAGCATACTTACTCCCCTCAGTCCAAAACCAATGGTATAAATGGGTAGAGAATCTTCCTAGAAGAAAATAATAATAAGCAAGAAGTCAATCTCCAGAATTCACGAATTTTCGACCCCAACCGGGGTCTTTTTCAAGTGGAACTTTACAATCTGAAACTCTAGAAAAGCCTAGAAGAAAGCCTAGAAGAAAAATAACACTAAGATACTCGATTCTGTACAATAGTTTTAGCTTCAGACATGTCAGAGCCATTTTTGTGAAGCAGAGTCGGATGACTGTTTATGGGTGGCGTCCACTAGAGCGCCGACAACATTAGGAAGGGTTCGGGAAGCAAATGTGTCATTTCGGCATTGCTTCCGCATCAAGTCCTATTGGTCGTTTTACCCTTTCCCGAACGTGCAGAAATGCCGGGAACTGTTCCGGAATGATAAAGACAGTGAACGGAACGTTTCAAGAATATGCGGAGTGGTTGCCGAATGAATGCGGATTCACTAAATTTGCATTCGGCGTCTTGTCCGCGCCCTAGTGGACGCTAGGTTTTATCAACTTTCCAGCGAACTGCAAATTCCACATGATTACGGCCTCGGCTTTGCTCTACAAAATAAGATCTGGAGCTCTAACCACTGGTCCAAGGAAAACTTTGACAGCACACCTGCCTATATACTAGAGAGCCAATTCAGAGACATCTTTGACTGAATGAAAGCCAAGAACAGATTCCATGAACCTCAGGTTTTAACAAAGTTTTAGTCTAGGTTTTATCCAGGTTTTAACGAAGTTTTAATGAAGTCTTAATCTGAGACAGGTTTTAGGAGTTCAGATTAAAACCTACCAAGTGGGATAAAACCCCGATTATCTCAGTTTTAGCTTAATCCAAATTTTTGACCTCACCCAATGAACTTTATACCAGGGGCATAAAAGCCTGACATGATGCAGGGTATTACATCTTTCTGTGGTTCCAAAATTTGCAGAAACAGCACCGGATAAGTGAAAAAATGTCACGTCCGAGACTGTGGAATTGCCCACATGTAGAATACAAACGAGTCATGGTAGGTTTTGAAAAATACAGAACGATATGTAATAAAAATTCATGGTGCATTCCATTGAAGTTCTTCTTCAGAAGCAATCCTATCGGACAAGCACGTTCGCCCTGTCTGATTAAGCGATCTGTGCAGATAGCCAATGAGCCATGTTTTTACTCCAGAGCCAAAACGGGAAAGTAATTGCTCTCTTCAGATCTCATGTCTGCATTGCTATGATGTGTCAATACCAGAACTTGAGTTTTTCATTGCACACTCCCAAATGGCAGACCATGTAATCTGAAATAGATACCATGAAGCAGTTTACTGAAGAGATGAGTCTGATCTTTTGGCGCCGGGATCTTCTTTGCAAACTGATGCAAGAAAGGGGAAACAAAAGTAAATTCTCCTCACGCCCGCGGTGTTAAAAAACCCAGACAGATTAATTCGTGAAAACTGCTGTTTTCTCTTAGCCGTGCCAATAGAATTTTTTATCCGACTTTGCTGATAGAGGAGATAAAAGGTTTCGCACTTTTTCACTGACTTCACTGCATGTTTATCACCTCAAAGAGGGATAACTGCAGACTGTTTGAATTCATGAGATCATCTTGCTTGTCATATTCCCAGCAGAAAATCATTACTAATGTCTTTCTTCTGTCATAATAGATCGTATATCAAACAAGAATTTAAATTGAATGCAATCGTGATGGTGATGATGTCAGCACCAAATATAAAATAAGACTTGGACTGTGGACTGGAGTTTCGACTGCGCATGAAACTTTCAGATAAATTCTTTCATAAATACGATATGGAATCTCCGATTGAAAATTTGAAAATTTCTTCGTGTATAGAAACAGGGAAGCTTTAAAATGACGTTGGTTTCAGTTTTAAAAAACATGCGATTGAAAATCACATTTTTTAATAGAAATTTTAAACTTTTGTCAAAAATACAACTCATGCAAGTTCATGATATTTTTGGTCTCAAAATGTGTCTTGAGGCCCTAAATAATTGCCGTGAAAAGCAAAGGTTGGTCCACTGAAGATTTTGGGAAATATATAAATTTATTAGCTGTGCATTTACTTATGATTAAGGGTGTACATGTAGCGGCTGCCTGTAGAATACCCTATCCAAGTGAGGAACATGAGTAGCTTGAGATGGCCTCTTACTTACTGCTGGCCCACTGGCTTCGGTCCTGACGGGAAAATGTGACGCAACACACAATACATTATAAAGCAGGTGAATCACGCTTGTCCTTGAGCAAAGTACTCAAAATCAAATGTATGCTCTGCGCTCTTTGCCAACGAAAAACAGATGCTGCTTGGGAAACGTCAGTGTCTTCTTAATACCTTATCACGTTTGAAGCATGAGCACTCCAATTACTGGAGCTTTTTTCAGTTGATAAAATTCCCAATAGAATTTAATTAACTACATTGCCTCAAGACATTGAGTGGGCACGGTAGCTCCTCCGAGGCAGAGTTTGCAAATTCTTTCATGATTTTCGGATTTCTTCAGCGGAAGATTTGTCTGATATTGATTTAGTAAATAGCGTTAGCTTATGTAGCCTACATTTCAAGAAAAAAACGCTGTTGTTTTTCAACGGTTGTGGAAAACTTAACGCCACGCTATTCCTGGACGTACATTTGCGATATAAAAAAATGTTCAGAGGGACGACCTCTCCACCTGCTCTGTTTTCCTTTCTGAAAATGTATAGAGACGGCCTGGGTTTTATTGCTCCGCCGTACCGTGATGATGAATTGCCATGACACACAGTTCCTACATCATCAGAATTTACCTCGGCGGAGACATATTCACATGCGCGATTCGAAGTGAGCTACGGTAATAGCTGCGGTGAAGCGTAATTCATGCTGATGAACAATCGTGTCGAGCGATACGTTCTGTTTCACTTCCACCAATCTGTTAGACTAGTACCTGTTACTACCAACCTGCGCGCTGCAGTCGTGGCTTGTGTGGTAAAGTCTGGCAACATCTATCTTCGACCTAATGGAATGCGGAAGTCATGTAATGTGACAGAGCTTTGCGGTTTATAATCATGCCTGTCGATCACTTGTGGTCGTTCCCCGGTTGTTCGCGTTGTCCACCAGTCATTCAATAGCCGCGTGTGATTAAAGGTCCGTGGAAAATCCAACGATCAATTTCCTAGCTTCCGCATTCCATTAGGTCAAAGATAGATGTTGCCAGACTTTAGGATCAGTATTGGCCACCATTTTTGGAGGAATTCTGCCAGTGACGTCACTGGGAAATTTATGTCAATTCTCAACACCGCTGACGTACCAGAATGCAGATAGAAGGTGACCTCCATTTGACCCAGGTTATTTTTGAACCGAAAATGCAATATAAAATCTGTGAATGTGTAGTATGAAAAATAACCTTGTCGTAAAGTTTACGTGTACCGTTTTATTTCTAAACCTCCCTATTATATCACAGTGGCCGGTGCAGCGGCTACTTGCTGATAAACAAAATATAAAAGACCTAAACCATTGATATGTATGGGTAGCAGGAAATTCTGTTAGAAAGAAAATGGTACCAAGAACCCTGATTTAGTTCAGCAGTTTTGATTCCAACGCCATTTGTGAATCAAAGTCTGTTGTTTTTGGTTTGGCGAAAAACCCTTATTTAACATCGAAGAGCCAACTACTGACCGTTCTAAAGACTGGTACCCGGTCCTAACTATTTTACATCGGACTTTTGCATATGTTAGGACAGGTCCTGCCTATCGCGTTCGTCAATCTGATTGGTCGGTGCTGGCGCAGGTGATAAGGAACCATTATGTTGACAGCGTTTCTATTTTTAACCCCTTCGTGATTGGTATATTTCCTGGGTCAAATAAAGGCCGCCTTCTATCTGCATTCCGGTACGTCAGCTGTATTGAGAATTGAACAAATTTACATAATTTACATAAAATTCCCAGGTGACGTCACTGGCAGAATTCCTCCAAAAATGGCGGCCAATACTGGTCCTACCAAACAAGCCACGACTGCAGCGCGCAGGTTGGTAGGATCAGGAACTAGTCTTACCGTTTTATTCCATTTTATTTCTGAATTTCATGCAGTTCTTTCTGCGACACACTGTATGAGAGCCGTATCCAGTCATACCTGTCGGAGCTCTATCAGATCGGCAACATTCCTCTCTCGATGGACATTAGTCAGCCACTCCTTAGTTTTTTATCACACCAGATATTGCAATGCACGCGGGGGGAAGATTTCCATAATAACGATCCACAGTCCATCAATTTATAAATGACCAGAACCACTCATTTCTTATTCATTACCTTTCAAGCGGCGGTGATGTGAGCCCCAATATAGCTTACGCTAAGGTTTGGCATCGATAACCCTTCCATGGAAAGGAATGAGGAGAGGATGGAAAGCCAATAGGAGCAGTCAGCCGCGCATATTGCTAACAGATGGCAGCACAGTCTTAGCGGACCAAATATACAGGAAATCTATTATGATCGCTGCTCGATCGATAATGACTGGGTCCGCTAGATGCATTGAATTGGGCCGTAGTGACACCTAGTGGTCAACTCGCTGACAGCTCCTATACCCTGCCAATTTCAGCTTAGGCATATTGATCGCTAATGAATAAATAGCCATAGACACCTGTTGGTCAGCATCGACTTATCTTGCTTGGGGCAAATTGGTGTCGAAAATTCTGAACCCTCAAAAGACTCAAGGTAGGGTGAGCCAGACAGTAGCTGACACCCATAAAGTATCTGACCAGTGGGTGTTTGCACTTGCATAATATCAAGAATATATAAGTACCAAGAATGTAAAACTCCGAATATGTGCCAAAAATGAGTTTAGTAAATTGCCTGTGGTGACCCCGTAACCGAATGGATCTTAATTTGTAAAGGACTATTGTGTAGAGAAGATCATTACGAACAAAATGACACCTCCCATGTCGTTATATGCACTCAGAAATAACCGAGCTATAAAGCATTTTTCAATGGACCATATTTTCGACAAATTGATACTGTAATTGATCTCAGAAATATACAACAAATCCCTCCATGGTTTCACCAAAATAAAAAAAAAGTGAATGCTAGTAATTTGTCTGTAACTTTACATAAGAATATTGATGATATTCTAAATGATATCGGTACCCCTTTTGTTCACAGCTTTTTTGTACATACATGTATCCCGGCCGGTATTGAACCCACGCACTGACTTGTAGAATTGTGAGTCGTGTACCAGATAATTTTTTAGACAAAGATAACAGAACGCTTCGATCCGTGGACAACTGTTGTGGCTTCATCTCTGCATATTCGATCAGACGCCAAATGAAGCATCTCGTGAACGATAACGTTCCATTCTCTCGCTTTATACAATGCTTCATAACATCCGCTATCAAAACAGTTACAATATCAACTGATGATTGCAATAGCCGTGAAGGAGAAGACAAATTGCTTTCTACAAGTCATTAAGTAAATGTGTAAAGAGCATGTTGAGACGATGCCGCTATGCTCCAGTAATGATAATCAGTCATTCTTGCTGGAGAGAATTTGTCTACGTGCGTTCTACGGAGCTCATTGGATGCCGATGTATCACGAGTTGGCTATAAAGACGCAAACAAAGTCTCTAACCATCTGACGCTGCGTTTCGGTAATTCTGGTACCTTAATACATTACCTCCTTCAGGCAACAGCCTAATTTTTTTTCTTCTCAAAGGACATGGGCTAATAAAGTTTCCTTAGTACAGGCCGATGCGCCAGGGATCATATCGGGTTATTCGAAAAACTCACCCCTTTCAAATTTCAGTATTTCCTGACGTGTTATACTGAATACCATAAAAGTGCAAACTATGATATATACATACATGTAGATGTTGTAAATTCCATACGAATCACTCTTTGGTAACACCACTTAATTATAAATCCCGGGTGATCCAGGGAACATGGGGGATGATTTTTCACCATCTCTTTCCTTGTCATCCGCCATCATGCTGTGTGGCGTGGTGGAAACCGCGAAGAAGGTCGGGACTGTCGATGTCCATACTTGTGACTACATCAGCGTCCCATACCAATTGGGTCTGCAGACCAATTCCTTGGTTTTTCCGGATTCCGCAGATTTCCGTGTTTCCGAAATGCCAGTAGAACCTGTCATGCCCAGATTGTTAGGGCTGTCCTCTGGTACACTTTTTCAATTTTGGTGCTTTCGTGTATTTTGTATGATACATATGTGACGTGTACATATACTTCAGGAGATATTTGTAGTTCAAACATTTTTTAAAATAGTACCACACAGCAGAGTCTGCACAGATACTGCCCTTTTTGACATACATGTACATGTAATTGTACCTGACATTATTCCACACTCAAGTGGAATATTGGTATGAAATTCAGGGCATCGCTTTATGATAGCATCCTTTATTTTGGCGCAATGATGGTACATGTGTAAATTCAGTTGGCCTGAAATATCCATCGTGTGCGCTATATTGTGGCTGCCCTTTGGTTTCTACAGAAAGGTTTCTGAATCATAGGCTGGGGTAATAATGTGTGAAGCGCTTAGAGAGCGTAATACGCTATGAAGCGCTGTATAAGAACTCACCATTATTATTATTTTATTATTGATACTTCACGAGACAATAAGGTTTTAAAAGTATGTTTTTTAATAACATGTTATAACTGCATAAATTGTCTCGGCATGTCCCCGCAGTTGAATGTATGTGTACTGTGACAGGTGTTCTGCCTTGTGCGCTGTTCAATAACGGCGACTAACAAACATGAGGCGGTAGAATTTGTCAAAAACTGCATCTGTTGTTCGCAAATGATTATAAATGTGTATATTAAAGGCAGGGAAAAAAGGTGCATGTGCAGTACAAATACCTAAAATCGTCAACGTATTTTTAACAAAAGAGTTTGTCGCATAAAGTTATAGTCCTA
>NMRB01001067.1:172837-195803 GCA_002633025.1 Notospermus geniculatus | reverse complement strand
CATGCCAACGCGTGTCAATTTGTTGTGACCTGTCGGTAAACGCACCTTAAAAGCACGGGGCGTGCTCTATTATTAATTGTTGGAAGCTAATGATCTACTACTCCATGTCCACGTCACGCCGTTTAATCAACAACTCGTGCTCTCAAATGAGTTGATAACTCATCAACCCCTTAACATAATATTTTATCGGCTTGTTTACCTTGTCATTGAATTATGGCCATGTTTACCCTTGGTAACAAAATAACTGATTTTTTTCTATGAAGTATATTGTGCTGTGTAATATTATTCACCATAATTTTCGTTGCCAAAACATTGCTGCTGCATTGACTTCTAATTTCAAAACATCAAATTTCTATTGTCAATTCACATACGTGAATTTTTACGATGCTACATGTAGATGCAGAATAAAAATATGTTAATTTTGATATACATTGAATGCAGTTGAGGTTAAAAGTCTTTGACATTGTGTGCAAGATGGAGAGGGAGATATTCATATTACGTAATTACGATATTACCAAATTTCCAACGTTTTGATGCAGAAATATGACCAACTCATGTGGAACAAACCGTGTTAGAATTGGCCCAGAAGTATTTTTGAAATATTCAAGGTATCAGGTGTAGATAAACTAATGTCCATGACTGTACATATTGTATCATCGTGCCAACAATGAGCACGGAATGATATTTTCCTTTTACGTCAACACTAGAAATAGACCTGGGAATCCGATGGTGGTTCCTCACCTGCTAACAGATATGACGTCGTCGTCGTTTGTGCGCACATGCCTCTCTAAATGCGATCTAAAATAACTAGTTATTAACAAAAATGTTCGTTTTACTTCATTGGCTGATATTCATAAAAGGTAGCAAATGCTTTTACTTCACGTTTTGCGGTACATTTGGGTACTGCTGTGCAAATCTTAAGTAAAAGCATTTGCTAACATTTATGAATAACAGCCATTTTCTATCTTACTTCAAAAGAATAGTTCAAATAAGGCCCTTCACAGCCGGTCGTAAATGTCCGTATGTCCATATAGCCGTATGTCAAAGTTCCCAACGACGTTAACAAGACATGTCCATTTTTCGACAACACAAAAGGATTGTGGAGGGACAAGAATACACGTATGTCAATGTGGATATTTTTTCTCCTCTTACAAACAGATCATCATTCTACTCTTTCAGTGCTTAAATCTGAGGTAATCCTCCATGAAGCGTCACGGAAAAATAACATTGAAGTTGTCAAGAGACTTATTGGCGCCAAGGTCAACGTCAACTGCACAAATAACGTGAGTAGATAATAGTGAGTTTAAGAAACCATACGTTAACGCTAAAGCTAACGCTAATTACGTCAAAATGACGTCACTCCCCGAAGAAATACAACAGATTCATTCGATGTGACGTCAAAATGATGTCAATAACGTTAGCGTTAGCGTTAACGTATGGTTTCTTAAACTCACTAATGTATCATGATTTCATTGTTTATATTTACTGTTTGTAAACATGGATGTTTACATTATGTTATTTTGGACTTTCGGGGGACATGCCAACCCAACAAACTGAATATTTCGGTATCAATAGAATTTCTATAGGGGCATGCCACCAACAATTACTCATAAGACAAAGAAAGACTGGATACCAACATAAAACGTAAATATTAAAACAATGATTTTCGTGGCCCGCGAAAATACCCGTGATACATTATCTTTAAGTTTCCTTTTCATGCCGGGAAAATCCGTTGCAAGCAACAGGAATATTACGTACTAGCCAAACAGGCCTGTTAGTCAGCGAACTTTTTCGGTTATGTTGGGCGATAATTCCCCCCGATAAAACGAGGGGATGTCACAGATGATTGCAGGTTTCAATGACAATGGATTCGAGATTGGTCTCCCGTTGGTCAATTTCTGCAGTTGATTCTTGAGTTCATCCTAATAGACGTGTGTCTATGGTAGGCTGGTGCAACATCTGCCACTGTCCGTGTGTCAGTGTTTCTCCTTGGTTGGGAAACGCTGGCAAATACTGTAAATCGACACGTTTCTCTGTGTGTCCCCTATCGTCAAGCCGCAGCTTATTCCGTCAGACATTAGTTGGGGAACACTCAAAGCTGGGGACACTGGAGTAGAGCTGACACAATTCACTTGTCTGAACATGGAGCCGCGCTAAAGATGGGTTATGATGGGCTTACAATATATCTGAACATTGAATACGAATTCGTCGGGAGACCTCGAATTCAGTCGCTGATATGATCATAATGTGGTAGGTCACAGTAATCGATCCTTGCCGTCCAACGAATACAACCGAATTATCAAACGGACATCCTCGCTGGGGATAACTTTCATAGGAATTTTATCGACATCCGATCACTCATGTCAATATTGATTCGCTGTCCTCGTGTAAATGGTGTTAAAAGTTAGCGGCAGGAATAACCAGCCGGACATCAATAGCCTGAGGTAGCGATGGGCCATCCTGATGAGGTCGGGCAGTGTTGATTATCATTATAAGACCGTACAAAAAGAACGGTTTACAACAGTGTTGTTTAAAACTGACGTGACCGAACAAAAAGCCCCCATGCGACGAGCAAGAGAATTGCAAACGCCCTGCAGACACCTCAAAAGAAGGCTCAGAACATGATATACCCCACGACGCCAGGAGGGCGCCACCTTATTTGTCTTCAGGCAACAGAGCTGTCAACATCTCCGGATACCTCTTCACTACTCAAAGAAAAAAAATTGTAGTCATTTATAGACGGGATTTGAGCCGTCGATCTTCTGATTTGTAATCCACCACTCTATCCACTCGGCCAACGAGCCAGCTGACAGAGACATGATTTGTGTTTGTCATAGACGTAGACCTTCGACTTACGTAATAATACTACGAATAAGAGAAAACATGAGACGTCTTCCGACAAGTTCGGGTGCCGAACGAGGAAGACGGTGGAACAAAGATAACAGGACGCGTGTTCGATTCCCAGCTGGGTCAAAAAAAATTCTTTCAGAAAAATGTCCAGCAGGAGCTCACCAGAGGATGTTGACACCTCGAAAGCTCGAAGACAAATAAGGTGGCGCCCTCCTGGCGTCGTGGGGTATATCCTGTTCTGAGCCTTCGTTTGAGGTGTCTGCAGGCGTTTGCAATTCTCTTGCTCGTCGCATGGGGGCTTTTTGTTCGGTCACGTCAGCTTTAAAGACGAGGTTGTCTCGCCGTAAGAACTACTTAAGGCCCGTATGCACCAACGCAGATTAATCCTAACTTCAGCTTTAAGCAGGCCTCACACGAGGACGGTTCTGACGGCGGTTCAGCACGGTTCAATGGGGAGGTTTAGAAATCAAGCGATAAATGCAATATAAAATCCGGTTAATGTGTAGTATGAAAAATAAAGTTATCGTTTGATTTCTAAACCTCCCTATTGAACCGTGCTGAACCGCCGTCAGAACCGTCCTCGTGTGAGGCCTGCTTAAAGCTGAACTTAATAGATATAAATGGCGCGTACAGAAAGAGGTTTGCGAATCGATCAGAGGGTTGTGGGTTCGAATCTCGGTGCATTCACATATTATTTTTCGTTTTTTCTCATTTGGCAGCTGTGCTGAGATCTTTACTGTTCAAGAGTGTGGTGGCAAGTGAAACCAATTGTGACCGTCCGAGAGGGTGTATCGTTTTCAGAGGTAGTTTGGAAGTGCCTTGTGGCTGTTCGTAATTTCTACCTCTGCCGCTTGGGGTTTATATCTATTAAGTTCAGCTTTAAGTCCAGCAGGGACAATGGAAGTACAATAGAAGATCTATGGGTTAAGCCCAAGTCAGGGTTAAACTCCGTTGGTGCGTTATGGGCCTAAAAATGTCCATCCGTCTGAAAACTTGGATGTTGTATACAGATGTAATACTTTTGATCAAAGATAGTTTGTGATAAACAACATCCCATTTATCAGGGCCTGTTCCTTTACAACTTTTAATAAGCCTAATGAGGGAGGACATACACACCTGTATATCAAAAGTAAAAAACTACAGTAAACCTCCCATACATGTACATGCATATCGGCATTGCAAAAAAATCGGATATTCGCATAGCGGACGGCTTTTCGAGGTCCCGGTCCCATTCTCTACTGCTTTTCTTATAAAATTACTCGCGGATAACCACTGACCCTATGGGGCAATCGCCAGTAACAAAAATCGCCGGTCCCTGTATTCATGATCATGTGTTTTGCAACTCCTAAAGTGTTTTTCACATTGAACTGGCCAAAGGTACTTAGTTGAACTCAGGAATGTGACCAGATCACATTTACCAAGAGGTAGTGGTGTTGCACAACACTGACTTGAAAAGAGATTATAGCTCTTTCATGCTGTCAGCCAAAGCTGGTCAGCCATGACACTGGCTGCCGAGGGTTGTGTAACATTATTATTTGTGATCATGCCATTACAGTTTAGTGACAAGAGGTCAGCCAAGTACCTTTGGCCAGTTCAATGTGAAAAACACTTTACAACTTGTGAATAAAAGTGTTACATCTTTATTGGACTTGGAGTTCTCAATGCGAGACAGAGGGCCGTATTCAAAAAGGGTGATCATCGCGCGATTAAGGGTGTTTAGCCTTAATCAGCGTACAAATTCTGCATTACACAGGTTAAAGACCTAGAAAACTATTGTCAGATTTCTGTATGGTGCTTCACCAGAGGCATTTACACGCAGGATAATCACACGCGTCTAACTATCCTGCGTCTAAGTCCAAGAGTAGAAAGGAAATGTTGAACGATCAGGCAGACTTGTCTAGAATTTGAACACCACTTTCCTTTGTCCTCCCTCACCGAGACGCAGGAATGTTAGACGCGTACATGATCATCGTGTGGGTAAATGCCAGAGATCAGGGAGCATACAGAATGCAGAACAATAGTTTTCTAGGTCTTTAACCTGTGTAATGCAGAAGTTGTACGCTGATTTGGCTAAACACTCTTTTTGAATATACGGCCCAGACTGTTTAATCTGTACCGTTTACTAGGCAGACTGCCTAAATTGTCTAGAGAAGAAATTGTCCGGATAAAAAAATGATTACAAGTGACATTAAGATAGAGTTTGTCTCTGGTAGCTTCATTTATCATCGTAAAATATATCAGGGTATACCCAGAGGGAAATCTTTCTATTTACGTCTTTTGTACATACGTTGCATACTTGCCAATAACATACAACACACTTCAGCTATTTCTTGTACTGTGTTGAATTTGTCTTCCTCGCAAAACCATTCCAAAGTACGGCGTCACGGTTTATCCATGTGATAAACGTAAACGACTTGCATGACTTGCATCCCCACAGGTTTTAGTCTGGCTAATATGGTTTTACAGGTCTAATTTATCTAGTTATCGTTTCCACTCATAAAATATGACTTAAGGCCTGGGTCCACATGTGCGTTTAAAGCAAGGTTCATTGGCACACGGATCCGATCCGTTTCCAGTCCGTTTGCCCCGAGTTTTCCGGACACGACAACGCTGAAGTCCATTTGATAGATTTTTTACGGACCTGAACCGGACCAATTCCGTGTGCCAATGAACCTTGCTTTACGCTGCGTTTTGACGCTTTGCCCATTGTTTGGAAGCAGAAAATAACAAAAGATTTAACGCATCACGCAGCGTAAAACGCACATGTGGACACAATCCCTTATGTGTTCCAGCTTGACCGGACGCCGCTCCAGTGGGCCGCTGCAAATGGGCATAAAGAGGTGATGCAACTTCTTCTTCAACATGGTGCTGATATAGAAGCTCAAGATAAAGTAAGTTGGTGGCGGAATTTTTTAAAATATTATGCGAATCACGGCATTCGTCACTCGCGAAAACGAAATACCTGAGCCCAGTATTCATAAAACCAAAAATTCATATGCGAGCTTATGAATTTTTGATAAAACCTTGCCAGGATTAGCTGCTCGCTAAAGTCCCCAGTTTGTACAGGCAATGCACACAAATAGCAACCAAGCAGATAGCACGGTATGAACATCGGCACTGGACAATTGCTGCGCGGATGTACTAAGGGAGTAAGAAATAAAAGTGGAAGAAGTGGGAAATTTTGGAATTTTGCACGAGTTTTTCAATTTCTCAGATTGGGGGAATTTTTTTTCTTCCCATTTTGAGAAATATCACCCGAAAAATCAGAAAAAAGCCACGTCGTTTTCAGAAAACTTCTCAAAATGGGAAAAAAATTATCCTTATTTGAGAAATTCGCTACTGTAGACCTACATGTACTACGTGATTGGGCATATAGTAAAGAATGTTGGGGTTGCGCGTCGTCGGCCGTATCTCCAAATCTCACCACAACTGATTCCTTTTTCGCGATCCCCNCCCCCCCCCCCCTCCCCAGCTTGTTGACTGCCTCTTTCGGCTTAATCCGATATACTCTCTCGCCAAGATAGCTGCTGTGTTTTCTTATCAAGCTAGCTCCACAGACTTTTTTTGACTCGGTTGACGTTGGCAATTGTCTGCTTCGGGCAATCTTATGTTCATTTGGCTGGTAATGCTGCAGAAAGCTTACAGCGATGCATCCTCCCATAGCAGTGTTCTGTATACGAGCGGATGACGAAGAGCGCGAGACAAAGCCCTGCTATGGGAGGATGACAACAGTGATGAAAATGGCACAATAAGGAGGCGGAGGAACATTACGATACTAATCTAATAATGGTGCGCAGGATTCCTGATTAAGGAATTAAATCCTTGCGGTTTTATCTGAACGCGTTTTTTGTCCCGCAAGTTTCTTCTATATCCCGACATAGAAATCCCCGGGCTTTTTGAGACCCGTGTCAAGCCCGGCTCTGAAAAAAACCCGCCTGAGACCCGACGTGCGCGTCGACACTACTAAAATCTTGTGACGGAATCTAAATTAAGCCATCCAAAACCCTTCGAGCTCGCTGGGCTTATCAGCACACCTGGTTTCTTCATCCCCGGTCTATTAGACCCGCGCTTTTAACAGGCGTAGACACCTGGGTGAGACGCGGGATTTTATGTAGGGTAAACAGGGCTTTTATGTTGTAATTCACTTACTCGTTGTATTCTTTCAGTATGGGATGAGGGCAGTGTTATGGGCCGCTTGGTTCGGCCATGATGAAGCCGTCAAGTTCTTGGTATCGTGTGGTGCTGATCCCACCTGTTCGAATAAGGTAAGGTTGTTCTCAGCCCAACCTCTTTGGGATGTACGCTTGAATACAACATCCAGTACTTACACTGGTGGACAGAAATATTAGGACAGTGGCCAATTTGAAGTTTGATGTAAGTTGCTGCCTTTTAATGAATGAATGAACTCATATATGAATGAATGAATGAATGTGTTCATATATTGTGGGAAGGGTCCTTCTTACCCCTTGCAACGAAATTGACACTGACCACATTTCACTATGCAGTCTGCAAACAGTGGAACCAACACGTAACTGAATCAAAGTCTAAGAAGCCACTGTTAAGTCCGAGGTTTTTTCCAGAACGACTCATTTTTGTCCCTAGAGGAGCATCCCTGGCACAAAATTGTCAGAAATAGCGATTTTGAATAAAAGTATCATTCCCAATCATTAAAAAAAGTCACAACGACATAGCGTGCCCTATTCTCTTCTTTACAGCAAGGCCTCAATCTTCTTCACTGTGCAGCAAACCAGAACAGGACAGAGACCATGCAGTTCATACTGGAAAGCCTTGAGAATTTCAGTATTAATGCTATGGATAAAGTAAGTTATTTCTATCACCCACCGTTTCCGTGCAATTTGGCAAAAATGTAGTAAACTACATGTACCATTCAGTAAGATAAGAACAGCTCATAAATTTATCAGGCCTCGTTCACACGGGCACGCGTAGGGCGTATAGCGTATAGAGTAACGCGTATAGCCTAGTTTATACTTCGACTCACGACCATCGGCGTCCGACGCGCGATCAAAATCTGGACGCCGACATAATGAAGTAGGCTTATGTCGGCGTACAGATTTTGATCGAGCGTCGGACGCCGATGGTCGTGCGTCGAAGTATAAACTAGGCTTTAAGCGTAAAAATACATGTACTTGTACAAGGGGCGTATGCGTACATGTAGAACAATGTAGAACGTATAGCGTTAAGTAACGCACCCAAATACCTCTGCAGTATTTTAACGCGCCTTAACGCTTGACGCTTGTCTCCATTCGGAAATATCAGTTGTGATCATCTCTGCCAGCCATGTCTGTGACCTAAAGCTACCTCATCTCTTTTATATTCGCGACACGGCCCGCAGACACGATTTCAAATCCCGCAGCGCCAGGGATGAATTTGTATGTGTACCACTAGAATTATGACCGCATTATGATCGCATAATGATCACAAGATCAGAGGAATGATTTTTTTGTGTCTCCGAGGCACTACAGTGACTGATTGACCAGAACTACCAATATTTGTGGACGTGCCTTTGTCGGAAGACTTTTTAATGTGATGAAGCCGCATCTGATGGCAACAACTCCTTCTTGGAGATTTTCTCCATTGCCCCTGTGCCCCTGGCCATTTCCCCAACCGAGTGGGGACCGTCAATGGACTCTCTGTACCTTCTTGATGAATAAAATTAGATTATAAGCTTTCGCGCAGGACAATGTACATGCACATGTACTATTAAACACATTTTTAGCTCACCGTGGTGAGCTTATACAATCATGACAATGGTTGTGCGTCCGTCGTCCGTCGTCGTCCGTCGTTGTCCGTTAGCAGGGCACGTTTCGTAACCGCTGGAGCTATTGATCTGAAACTTGGTGCATATATACCTCTAGGTCAGATGACCCACAACTCCAAGTTTCGGTCCGATTCAACTCTCAGCTTGGCCACCAGGTGGCGGAAACTAAAAACACAAAAAATGCAATAACTCCTGAACTAATGACTAGATCATCTCCAAATTTTTATCATAGGTGTAGCTAATAAGGATACATAACATACATGTATATAACGGGTTTTTGATTTGACCTACTTTTCAAGGTCACAGAGGTCAGAGTTCCACAAAAGTGACGAACCTGCCACAGTTTGTCATTATTTCACCGAGCGACTTCATATCTTGCGTAGACATGCATTGGAGGGGTACCTTTAAAATACCAAGTTTCGGCCCGATTGGACATCCAGTATGCCCGCCAGGTGGCGTAACCTGAAAATCAAATAAGTGCTATTACTCGGGAACGGCTTGACGCAGAGTGCTCAAATTTGATATTTACCTCCCTCTAGATGACCTTTACATGCACGTCAAATTTCAGCCTGATTTGACTTCAAGCGTAACCCAAAGCGCTCCAATGTGCCGCACTGTATGTGGCCCCGTGCAGATGACCTTTATGTGCATGTGAAGTTTCGGCCCGATTGGACATCCAATATGGCCGCCAGGTGGCGTAACCTGAAAATCATCAAAGTGCTGTAACTCCGGAACGACTTGGACCTAAAAGCGCTCCAATGTGCTATGTGGCCCCTGCAGATGACCTTCATGTGCATGTGAAGTTCGGGCCCAATCGGACATCCAGTATGGCCGCCAGGTGGCATTAACCCAAAAATCATCAAAGTCCTGCTGGGGAATGACTTGACCCAGATTGCTCATAACTGATATGTACCTCCCTCTGTCATTAGACTATTATGTCCAACCCGGTGAGCAAATGGTCCATGGACCATTTCATTACATTGTAGTTCCCAAATCATCCGGTAAATTTTTAGCTGAGACTCCTGCGGCGGTATAAACCGTCTCCGAAAACCATGGCAACCACGTGAAGCAAATCGTAGTTGGAGGCAATTTAGTATTTATGAGAGCAACGACAGTTGATATGAATTCCAAGTGTATGCCGATGGTATGAAGAACTCATGTGTGACTCCTGTGGATGGCAAACAGGCCGGGGCCGCTTCAATGAAATGTGAATTTATAAGCAACGGTTACAACTGTTCAAAATACCCGAGTTTTTCCATACCCGTGTGTATGAAAAGCCCGGCGAGAGGTCACACTACTGCATTGTAGTTGAGTAGCCCAGCGACAAGTGCGCTGCATGCACTGACTCGTCGGTCATTTCTGTATTGGCACACCTTGTTGGAGGCGCGAAAACGAGGTCACTTAATGGCGGCGCCATCTGTAGCCGTGCTGAGAACTAACGAAAACACGGGGATTTTGAAAAGCACAGCCAGCTTGCCGTGTTTCAAAAACCCGTGTTTTTCAGACAGTCACGGGTTTCTTGAAGCCCGGCAGTTCATAGGTGTGACCGCAAAAAACCGGGGATTTTACGTAGAAGGCTATATTCGTCCTTGCTTTTTGGCCTTTACTTCATTTCCATTTACGTATCTTTCAGCGTGGCAGGGCTGCCTTGCATCTGGCTGCCAGCGAAGGCCATCTCGATTCAGTGAATAAGCTCATTCAGAGACACTGCGATGTCCAGGTCAAAGACAAGGTCGGTAAAAGTCAGTTTCTCTAGAAAATATTTTTTTGCACTTGTTTGAACTTTTCATTTGCGATGACCAGAAATCCACCAACTGCATGCCAAAAAAATCGTACCCAGCATCAGCGGTGGTCTGTCAGCTGTGGATGACTCGTAACGTTTAGTGTTCTTTGGTTGCTCTTTTCTGATCACCGTAAACGTGCAAAAAGTGCAAAAATCTCCATTACTGGCTGTACACCTGCTACTCTTGTGTTGCACCAGAAAGCACTTTCCTTTCACGACAGTTAGCATCATGTCATTTCAGTGCACGGGTCATGCACTTAAAATAAAAGGTTATTGCAGAAACACTTAATAAATACATGTATGTAGAACGTGACAAATGAAAATAATGCTGGTATAGAGTTATCGTGGTGTGTTCCAAAAAATCTGACGCACATTACCTGATGTACTTGTATAAAAAACAAAACCGCCGAAAAGGGGTGATTACTCCAAAAGTATACACTGTATGGAAAAACCGATAGCTATTACAGAAAGTAGGAGCTACAATCTTACTTAGTATTCTTCATCGGAGGCCTACTGTCAAGGTGGCTGAGTAGGCTATCATTAGGAATGTTTCGAAATCAAACGATAAACGTAAACGTTAACGACAACGTTATTTTTGTACCGAAAATGCAATATAAAATCTGGTTAATGTGTAGTACGAAAAATAACGTTGTCGTAAAGTTTACGTTTATCGTTTGATTTCGAAACCTCCCTATTGTCTTCAAAACCATGTTGCTATTCACGTGTCACGAAAAGTTACTGCTTGCACTGTATTTGCCAAAGTAAACCATGGCTTGATAAAGTGGATGTTCATTGGTATTCCACAGGTGGGTCACTCGCCTTTACACCTGGCAGCAGGGAACGGACACACGGAGGTGGTGCGAAAATTGCTTCACGTGGGGCTGGAAATCGACGAGCGAGACGAGGTGAGCCACCATACCATGGCGGGTTACAGCCTGCAGTCACCGTGTTGTATGTCTTGACCAGACGTCATAAGGTCATTTGACCTCTGTCGACAGAACTATTACAGTGGAACCTCTCAATTAAGGACACCTTCTGGACTGACAAATGCTGTCCTTAATTAAGAGGTGTCCTGATTACAGAGGTTGAAATGAATAGAAATGACCAGTTTGGGACTGAACAATGGTGTCCTGATTAGAGAGGTGTCCTCCTGGCAGAGGTGTCCGTTAAGGGAGGTCCCACTGTATATAACGATTCCTTCATGTTGTCTTTCGGCCATTGATGGCAAAGAGGTTGTAATAGCGTCAACAACTATACTAGTAATTTTAGCGTCAGGAACGTCAGCAATATTAATTTTGGCGCCAGCAAGGTTTTATAAGACCATCTGCTCCCTGGATTCTCAAAATATGGTTGTAGTGGTGTTTTAACACCACTACAACCATAAAACATGCACACTAAACGCTAACACTATTTCTGACGTACTGTAAATTTGGAATGTAAAAACTAGCGATTAAGTTTGTGTTATTGTTACGACGATCTCTTCCTATTTTTTAGTAGGACACTTAACTGCTCCTATTAGGGAGGTTTCGCAAATCTGACGAAACACGAAGTGCGAAATCCGAAATTGAACTTCATTTCCAGGACGTAATGTATTTCAGGAAATGGTTGGTACCACAAATATCGCCTGCTGCAAGAGCGTCTTTTAGCGTATGAGGTTAGACCGATAGAGTTTACGGTGTATATCAAATTTTGAAATTTATCTTTCGTTTCCACTTCCTTGCTACGAAGTGGAAATTTAAAAATTCAATATGCACCCAAAGTCTCTCGGTCTTACATGATACATGTATGCTAAAAGACGCACTGGCTGCAGGGACATTTGTGGTACCAATCATCTCCAGAAATATATTTGGGTCCTGGAAATGAAAGTGAATTTCGTATTTCGTACTTCGTGTTTCGTCAGATTTGCGAAACCTCCCTATTATTGAATGAACGAACACGCATTATAGACTCGCACCCTAACGTATCCAATGGGTGAGGTCAAGTATTGAGTAAAAATAGATTGAGTCAACTTTGAGTTTACTTTGAGTTAACCTGGGCACTTTACCCCTGGTACAGGTAAACTCTGAGTAAACTCTTAGTAAACCTTGGGTAACTCTGAAGCAACAATAAGATAACCCTCAAGTAACCCCTGGGAATTCCCCATGTCTACTCAGATTCCTTGAATCTTTACTCTGGGCCAGCACCAGTGCATACGACTTCATGCATGCATCACATGCTGTAGCAGTGTTAATAGCCCACAGCTCACACATATGACAAGCAAGATGGACAAGGGGAAGAATGAGAGATTTCCTTGGAGCGAGCAGAAAATGATCAAGGCTTTAAATCGCCTCAGGGAAAATCACAACAGGTGCAGGCAGGCCAAAACATACCTGGTACATGTATATTCCCCACATATTCCATTGAATTGTCCATCCATAAGTCGCAAATGTCTATGCACAGCTTCTCCGCTGAATGCTGGCCTCCTTAAGTAATTTTCATGCCTTTCTTGGGCAAGAGCATGAACTAACACAGGCATAAAAAACATGGCTGACTGTTCTGCCCTGCCTCCAAAACTTTACCCAAAACTTGACTTCTTTCCGAGTTAACTCTGAGTTAACACCTAGGGATTAAGATTACCCTAATGCATTTGTCCATTCGTTTTCAACAAAGATGGCCGCTCTGCTCAGGTATACTTAACCCTGGGGTATAATTTAAGTAAAATTTTGAGTTTACCCAGAGTTTACTCTTGGTAAACTCTAGGTAAACTATACCCTCGTTGAGAAGTCAAGTTTTGGGTGTATTGGGGGTTATCTTTACCCTAGGGTAAAAATCTGAGGGTTATCTTTACTTTACTCAAAACTTGACCTCACCCAATGTCCTCTTACCTGTAGGAGGGACGGACTGCCTTGCATTTGGCGGCGGAAAGTGGCCATGCGGAGGTTGCTGATCATCTCCTCATGTCGATGGCAGACCCAAATGCTGAAACTTTGGTACGTGTATTTCCGATTCATCGTTGTTATGTTAATGTAGGGACAACTTCCGATCATTGTCTGAGGTTGTAAACGTTTTGAATTTAGCTAATTACCTCCTTTAGTGTAATAATAACACCATTTTGTGCAGGCAACCTCCAGAACTCAAAGCAGCTCATGAGATTTTTTCAATAGATGTATAAAAAATCTTTCTCTCATTCGTGATCAGGGGATAGCTTTCGCTCCTATTTCATCTGCAGATTAACTGATATCCACAATCACAACAAAATGCCGTTACCAAGTTAGCCTGCTCCCATCAATGCAGGACAGTAATTTCATGTTGGTAGCTGTAACGGCAGGTGCCAAGGACTTAATACGGAGGTTAATAAATCAAATGATATAAGTGTAAACTGTTACCGACAACGTTATATTTGTACCGAAAATGCATTATAAAATCTGGTGGATGTCTATGAAAAATAAGTTTGCGTAAAGTTGACGTTTATCATTTGATTTCTTAATCTTCCTAATGTTGAGCGACAAGCGTCAATCACTGTTAGAGAGAAAGGTTATGAATTCCATTCCTGATCAGCCCGGTCGTGGTCGAGTTCTTACTCCTGCCAAGGAAAAGAAGGGGCAGATTGCGTTCGGAGTCGAGCAGTTCCATGCAATGGATACGTTTATAATAATGATTGTGTGTAGTTACCGGTGTCGACATGGAATTTAAGTTTCTACCTTTCTTTGATGAGCAGAAGGAGATGACAGCCTTACACGTGGCGGCAGCAAATGGCCATGAACTTACCACAAAACTTATCGTTGAATACGGATGCAACATTGACGCACAAAATTTCGTAAGTTCTCATTGTCAAGTCGATAGGACCAGACTAGTTATCGCTGCAAAGAAATGGACACTTTAATTTCTTCATTCCTTTTTACAAGGAAGGGCGTTACAAGATTTTACCATAAAAAATACATACCATAAAGAATCAACTGCGAACGATCTGTGGCTAGGGGCAAAGCTTATCTCACTTGCCACAAGGTGGCTCTTTTCACCATAATTTTGTGTTTGGGTATTAGTTTGCACTAAAAATGTCTTATGTAGCATACCTACGTAAATCTGTGAGGATTGAAACTGAAGTGATTCATAAAAATCCATCAGCTGTAAGTGTTAGTTTTGAGTAGAGTATGACAATTTCATGTATTAACTGCTCATTATGTCCTATTTATCCTCAACAGCAAGGCAATACTGCGCTGCATTTGGCAGCATTAGGTAATCATGCCGGAATTGTGCGGATATTGGTGCAGTCAGGCTGTGACCTTGACCTTCCAAATACGGTAAGTGTGAACTTGAACTGTGCCAAACTACCGGTATCCCATCGTTCCTTTGCTGTGCAACAAGAAACGGTTGACGCCCTCCCTACCTTTGGCGTGTATCCATGCGTTAATTTACTGCAAGGGCGTACGATGCTTACATCAGTTTTCATCAGTGAGTCTGATGACTTGAATGTTTTGGTGTGGATAACATCTTGTGGATCAGAGTGCATGTAGCTGCACTTCGCTGATAATGATGATCTGCTCAGAGGTTCGTCATCGTGAATTCTAAAAACGTCTACCACAACCGTAGTAGGAATCTTGAAGCATCCGAGAGGTTAAGAAACCACTCCGTTAACGATAACACTAACGCTAACGCTATTTCTGACGTACATTTGCAATGTAAAAATAACGTTAGCGTTAGGGTTACCGTTAACGGAGCGATTTCTTAACCTCTCGATTAACGTCACCGCAGTTAGCAAACGAATAAGAGACATTTGGCCGAAGGAAATTTTCATAACAATTTTCGCTAGATTTCTTCCTCGTTCGTTTTCAGCGCCTTCACACTGCGCTCCACGCAGCGGTGGAGAAAGGCAACGCGGACGCGGTTGAGGAGTTACTTATTTATGGTGCTAATACACAAACGAAGGAAAAGGTTAGTGATCAAACGTCTGGTGGACACAAAACGTACCCGTCAGCGGACTAACGGTAACACTTACGTTAACGTTATTTTTTCATTGGAAATGGACATTTAACGTTAAATGTCCGAACAAAATAACGTTGACGAAAATGACGAACAAAATAACGTTAACGTAAGAAATCGCTCCGTTAACGATAACACTAACGCTAGTGTTAGTGTTATCGTTAACGGAGCGATTTCTTAAAGGGACCTTACAGGCAGCCTCTTCATAGGCAGTTTGATGTGCTCATTACAGAAATACTCTAAACTCCCACTTACCTCTCCCATTCTTGAACTCGGAAAAATGACCAAATCCTAAGTTGAAGATATCGCAGGCTGTCATTCTTTGCCAGGCTCGGGAGTGGGACAAATAAGTGGACAGGACATTATTGTTTCTGACCACCACCCACCCCCACCCCATTATCTTCAACTTAGGATTTTAGTCATTTTTTCCGAGTTCACTGTGAGGAATAGGACAGCTAAGTGGGAGTTTAGAGTATAACCCGAGATGTATTGCAGGTAAAATGCACTAAACATCGACATTTGAGCCCAAATTCGTAGGTTGTCAATTGCTAGCGCAACCTGAGATGAAGTAATTGTACTGATAAGAGTCTGGTAGCTAGCTGCCTATAGGGCCTCTTTAAAGTCACGAATAGCGTAATCTGTGGTCTCAGTTCTGCACAATATGACTGAAAGAAAGCTCACTAATTTTGACAATCTTCGTTTTTCAATTTCAGTGCGGACGGACGGCGCTTTATATGGCCTCCCGGGGAAGTTACATAGGCATTGTTGACATGATCATCAAAGCTGACCGCTACAGAATAGCTGAAAAAGTATGCATTTATATCACTCAGTGGTGCATGACGTAGCTGCGGACTTCGTCGCCACTTTAAGCCATCAAGGCCCATACACGTGGCAACTTTTGAGAGCAACCTCTAGCAAACTTTAGAACTCGACACCAGGAACCCGGAGGTTGCTTGAATATCGCATGTATAAGTGGGTCATGCAGCCTATAGCAACCTTGCCCTGGCAACCTGCGACAAAATAACTTCATGCTGCTAAATTTTCGTGAGGTTGCTAGTCGCGGCTTGGCAGCCAGTTACATTGCTGATTCAGGTCACATGATTTTTACTCCATTGTTCAAAATGGAAGAGGTTGCATTAGGTTGCTATGTGCAAATATCTTACGGTAGATTGCCACAGATCGCAGTTTGCCCTTGGTCATGTTGGTTGCCATAAAAAGTTTGCCGTATGTAAATGGGCCTTAACGTTTGTCCTTTTCCATTCGTACTACAGAATGTGCACCATTCCTGCTAAAAATGGCGTGATTCAGGCAAACCAACATCCGCGGAGTAAGTTACATGTAGTAGGCCTAGGCACAATCACCTTCGTCTCTTACTGCAGATAACTCGCAATGGCCTAAGTTTCATCTGTAATTTCAGAAAGAGCAAACCGTGGAAAACTCGATCGAAAAGAAACCATTGGAAAATGGCTTAGAAATGGCTGATATCGGACCGGTATTGGAGGCATCTATGGACCCTAACACCCCCACTGTGACCCCTATCGCAAGCAACGAGGAATCGGGAGCAACCGCTGCCACTACTCCTGAAAACACCATTCGGGTGGAGGAGATCGTGGGAGAAAAGGTGCCACTACAGTTTAAAGTTTTGGCACATCCTTATTCTGAACAAATGAAGGGGGTGTTATACAAACTAGCCTCGAAGCAATTGAAACCAGGGGAGTGGCGAAAACTTGCCCACTATTGGCATTTTAGTGAGGAACACATTAAGGCAATACAACATCAGTACACAGGTAGGGGTCCATTATTTGTAGATGTAGCTTTGTGTTGCGGGTATGTCATCCACCATGTGTGTGTCACCAAAGGGCAAGTCCACGGTCAAATTCGTGATATTTTTTACTTGTTCAGTGCGGTCTCTGCGACTCACGGCACCAAAGTACGGTTGAGTACCCTGCATCATGCCAGGCTCTTTTCTTTCTTTGCCCCTAGTATGAATTAAGTTCATTGTGATTCATAATAACTAAGTGCACTGTTTCCTAATTAGTTGCGTCACGGACGTGTGACATATCTGATGTCACGTCCGTGACGAAACTAATTAGCAAACAATGCCTTATTAATCATGAGTCGATATAATAACCAAAGTCGTCCTCCAGAAATTTTGCGAATTTTCGACCCCAACCAGGGTCTTCTTCAGGCCACAGGGACTTGAGGCATGCATTGCAGGGGTGGTGGGCGTGTTACAGAGGTCCAATAACAAACCCCCGAGTAATGCCCCGGTATACTGACGTATACCTAGTAGAAAAATAACAAGGGATACAACTTCAAACAAGATCCCATTCGGACATTTTCACTTCAACGATCTGCCGAGAAGCCAAATCTCAACCAAATTTCACAAACAAGGTACCGTTTTGAAGCTGAGAATGTATAGATTCAAAATAAACCGAAATCTATCTCAAATCTTGATGTTGTACATTGATTTGGGCACTCGAAAGTGCTAAAACCCCCCGATTTTTCCCACTGCGAATGATTTCGGCCCAGGAAATCAGGCCCCGACGATCCACAAAAGTGAAGAGATCTCCACAACCACCCGGCCGATTGGGATGAAACGCATATCAATTTCAACAGAAGAAAGATTCAAAACTAACTTACCATCACTTGAGGGAATTTAATCCTAATCCAACTGTGTTTTTGACAACTTTTCAACGAAAAGTCGACCAAAAGATCATGTCAACATCATCAGCTGGACGACTCTGCGCACTCGCAAGCAATCTCGCTGCTGATTGGTCGAAAAATACCCGAAAATATAATTATAATTTTTCAAATTCTTTTAGACCAATCAGCAGCGAGATCGTATTGAGTCCGGCGTGATCAGCCAGTTAATGATTTCTTGACCATTTTGGCCGACCTTTTCGTTGAAAAGTTGTCAAAAACACAGTTGGATTAGGATTAAATTCCCTCAAGTGATGGTAAGTTAGTTTTGAATCTTTCTTCTGTTGAAATTGATATGCGTTTCATCCCAATCGGCCGTGTGGTTGTGGAGATCTCTTCACTTTTGTGGATCGTCGGGGCCTGATTTCCTGGGCCGAATTCATTCGCACAGGGAAAAATCGGGAGGTTTTGGCACTTTCGAGTGCCCAAATCAATGTACGGTATCAAGATTTGAAATAAATTTCGGTTTATTTTGAATCTATACATTCTCAGCTTCAAAACGGTACCTTGTTTGTGAAATTTGGTTGAGATTTGGCTTCTCGGCAGATCGTTGAAGTGAAAATGTCCGAATGGGATCTTGTTTGAAGTTGTATCCCTTGTTATTTTTCTACTAGGTATACGTCAGTATACCGGGGCATTACTCGGGGGTTTGTTATTGGACCTCTGTAACACGCCCACCACCCCTGCAATGCATGCCTCAAGTCCCTGTGCTTCAGGCTAGCACTTTCAAGTCGAGCTACCAGAAGTATAAATGAGTCAGTATAAAGTTAATCATGAGTCGCAATACTTTAAATTCATACCAGGGGCGTAGAAGGACTAGAGGCTGACATGATGCAGGGTATTTCATCTGTGGTTTCAAAAGTTGCAGAAACAGCACTGAATAAGTGAAAGATTGTCACACCCGAGACCGTGGACTTGCCCACAGCCATGTTCGTTGTCACGTGCATGCTCGTGAGCGATTTCAGTGGAACCACAATTCAGGTTAGTCTAGAGAATCTGCTCTTTTTTGTAGGTCTTTCATCGCGATGTTGTCTGCCAAACTTCGGATACTACGATGGTAGGAAAGGAAAACATTAAATAGTGTTTTATCATTCTTGACTTTTCTCTATAAGTGTTCGTGGCGTTAAAGGCAAATACCCAAAGTCTGTAACCCTAATGTGCAAAAGTGTTCACATTACTAAATGTTGCTTTAAATGGTTTTATGAAATATCCGCGCTATGCCTTGATGAAATGCAAAGTTAAAAATGTGTCTTGCCATAAAATTCTTTTAGTTTGTTCTCTTTCACCAAACAGGAGAGAAAAATAATCAGCGTACATCACCACGAATAAATCATAGGGGCCACTCAATGCCATTGGGGTGGTTTCGAAATCAAACGATAAACCAAAACTTTACGACAACGTTATTTTTCATACTACACATAACCAGATTTTGCATTGCATTTTCGGTACAAAAATAAAGTTGTCGTTAAGGCTTCCTGTACATAGAAGTATTCGGTATTCGGTATACTCTATACGGTATACGGTATACGGACACGGCGATTTATATAGGATATACGCTGGGCTGAACTCGGCAATTTGCTGGTTCAATTTGCATTGCCGGAAAGTACTAAGTCATGTAGAGGATGTGTCAGGACCCATCCCCGAGTGACCGAGAAAGAGTTAGCATTTTGGGGACACTCTGTAAAATATTTGCTTTGCTGAATTATCGAACCTGAACTTTGTTTCACAATCTTATACTAGCGAATACCAATATTTACTTTGATTTTGATTGCCGGGAATATATTTATGCTGAAAATCAACGAAAATATTATTTAGAAATGAGTAAACTGGCCAATCTATGCCTATTCTCCCGATCACGGTCAGTATACGCAGAGGAAAAATCGTGCAAGCGCGATTCCTTGTATACGCGAATAGCGTGCACCGTTCCTCGTATAGGGCTATGTAACCCGCTCATTGAAATAAGCTTGTTCGTTTTCTAGTATACGCGTGCATTACGAAACGTGCACCAAATACCGAATACCGTATACCTCTATGTACAGGAAGCCTAACGTTAACGTTTATCGTTTGATTTCGAAACCTCCCTAATGACTGACTTTGGACGTGACTTACTCTCCATTCCATATACTAAAATGCCCCCAGATTTTTGCCAGGTTGCTCCGCTGTGGCTAGGTCAAATTTGATATTCCACGTAGCAATCGATACCGGTATCTTTTTTGTCGGTACTACCTTTCTGCTGTCTTTATTTTCCACGTAAGGCCAACATTTTTAGCATAAATAGCCGCCATTTCGGCCAAAAACACGAAAAGCGACTTTGTAAAAGAACGTCTTTGTGTCTTTTTGGAAAATGGAAAAAGATTATGCCTGTAGCGAGAGAAAAAAAATCGATTGATACATGTACATTGTATGATACGTATGTCGATTTTGACCTAAGCGTTGCGGATAAAATACCACGCCAAAATCCCGGCGTACTTTGTATCTGTGATGTTGAGTAGTCATAAGTAGTAATAATTGTCAACTCGGCCCCAAATGAACCAAATCTGTCTGCCGTCGATCGTCGGTTATATCTGACATGGAGGAATGTGCTTTCTGCAACTGTCTGACCACGAAAATGTGTGATTATTTAATTCATGAAGCATAACGGATCATGTCAGTTGAGCCTGTAAGCCTCAGACATTTCCCAGTATCGTTGGTACAACGGTATCTTTCAGTTGACCGTCGAAACAACTCTGCTTTCTATGATTGAAGTAAGCTTATCTCTCTCATCAGGGCCGATTTTTTAAACGATGGCTAAGATAACCATCGGGTTTCATTAACCCTCAGTTGACAAATTGTTTGTTAATCGAAGTGAATTTTTCGATTTTATGAATCGTTGATAGCCAAACATTCTAAAAGTCAAAAGGTTTACTTTGGTTAATTCACGGTTTCTCAGAAAAGCCGATGGTTAAACCGAGGTTTACCTTAACTGTCCTTTAAAAAATCGGCCCTCAATGTGTCACATCTGAAGGCTGGCATGGCAAACCACACACGCATGACCAAAGTCTAGCTTTTCAATAGGTTCTCGTGGGGCGGAAGAGCGAAAAGGTCACTGACAGTTTAGGGGAAACTGAGTATTGAATTAACCATCACATGGTCACATTGAATTAATACACGTATGTATGTCGTGTAGCACATGAACCAAATACATGTATAAGTCAAATCAAATTGATCTAGTTTGTTTAGCCTAAAAGTTTCACTATTAAAGTTAAAAATCTATTTTGTCATGGCTGCAGCTTACTTTCTAAAATGGGCATGTTGCTTTACTTAATGTAAAAATTAAGAAATAAATATTGTAGGATTGCAATTGAGCACGACGCGACAAATGACCACAAATCACCAGGGATTTACATGTCGTTTAGGCCCGGCCCATGATTTTGCACTAAACCTCAAAACGCATCATGGAAAAATACCGAACAATCGGCTCTTGACTTTTGTTTTAGACCCAGAAGTTAAGACACCTCTGAGCTCTTTCATTTCGTGTCCCAGGTGGAAATTGCTTGTCTTTCGTCTGGAACGTTAATTCCGTTGGTCTTTCTGCAGAAAATGTATTATTTCACTAAAAACCTAAGGCGTAAGAAATAAAAGTGGAAAATAAAAAGTGGGAAATTTTGGCATTTTGCGCGAATTTTTCAATTTCCCAAATTGGGATAATTTTTTTTTCACATTTTGAGAAATTTTCTTAAAATGACACGACATTTTGTGTCTGATTTTTCCGGCGATATCTCTGAAAATGGGAAAAAAATTATCCCAATTTGAGAAATTGAAAATTCGCGCAAAATGCCGAAATTTCCCACTTCTTATTTTCCACTTTTATTTCTTACTCCCTTAAGCGCTTTGCATCCTGTTGGCTCGTTAAACCTTGGTCCCATTAGGTTCTACTGCATGTATGAGATCTTTTTACGTCGGCTTTTAAACCAAGGACAATGAATGAATCTTCATATCTGGTTTTTCATCTCGAGACGAAGTACATTATGATTATTTGTTGCAGCAATGATGTCTTTTATATCCAGCAACAGATCGCTTGAATTTTTAAAAGCGGATGTCAAAACAGGGATTTCTTCGTACGCTTCTTTGTCACCGCTGCAGTTAATGTTATGCACTTACAAAATATCACACACCAGTCTTAGGCCTGGCTTTTATTTCATCCGATTTTGCCATCGACCAGTAATGTAAACGGGCGTGCGAACAACAGTATTTTCCGTAGTTTACCATAAACCGTAGTTTACGCCTGAGTGGACAATCGGCGCTTTGGGAATGGACATTTTGCAGTAAACCGTAGTTTAGGGACCGTAAACCATGGTTTAGGCCGATTGGCAGTTTTGCAAATTGTGTTTTACGGTGAACAGGTTTATTGAAAACAGAGAATGCTGTAAGCCACAGTTTCTGATTCGTAAACTGTGGTTTAGGCTGAACCATAGTTTATGACCCCGAAACCATGGTTTACTCGAAACCATAGTTTACGATCCTAAACTATGGTTTAGACCTGCCGAAAGGGACGTTTTTCTCTAAACCATGGTTTACGGTGTCTAAACCGTAGTTTAAGACCCTAAACCATAGTTTAGGGTCCTAAACCATGGTTTAGGGATCGTAAACCATGGTTTAGGCCGGAATGGACAATCGGCTTGCCATATCCGATCAGCTGAATCGGGAACACTATAAACCAAGCCTCCGCATCCATGATGGCTGAATTCATCAAGGGTGATTTAAACGTTTGAGCAGCGTTTAAATACTGATTATTCAGATCAGTGGCAGCACCTGGCACGAATTTCTGCACAATGATTAACTCACTGGCCACGCCATTGTGTAATGCTTAAACGCTGCTTTAATCTTAAACACAGGGCTATGCGATGTACGGA
>NMRB01001067.1:149072-159480 GCA_002633025.1 Notospermus geniculatus | reverse complement strand
CCCCCCCCCCAAACTCCGGGACATTCTTACGGCCCTGTCCCGCCCCGTCCAGGTGCTCGCACCGTTGATCGACGATGCTGTTTATCAAGTCACGAATTCGAATTCTGGCTTCCAATCACGGAAATCGATGTAAATTCGAATCCATTGTTTACATGTTTAAATCTTAGGGCCATATTCATAAAGGGTGTTTTTCTCTTAGACGCGACTAACTAGCAAAAACGCTGACTAAACAGGGGATAATCGCACGTTCAAGTTAGACAGCATTTCATAAAGAGTGATTAGATCACCAGACGTTTAACCAACGTACAAAGGTAGACACCCGCGTGCAAGTAACAAAAGAAATGTTAAACGTCCCAAGGGGCTTGTTTATCTCGCGTACAAACTGTCATTTCGCCTCAGGCGCGCTGAAACTTCGCAATGGATCCACTCCGTATCCTTGAATTAGGTGCAGAGGAAGCATGGGAAAAGGCAGAACGAAGGCAGCCTGTTGATTTGCGTGTTTTTACAGTTGTGCAAATACGGGAATCACGTGCGACAGCACTTCTGATTGGCTGTAGCATCTGAACGTTTGTTTTCAATCACATCTTTCCTAGTTCATACTTCGACGCAAAATCATCGGCGTCCGACGCGCAATCAAAATCTTGACGGAGTAACTAGGCTTTAGTGACTGTCTGAGAATCCAATAGGCCTACGGTGCCATGCATGACCGGGACCTTTGTTCTGACATGTTACGTACTTCGTTACATGATCTTTCAGTTACTGGGGAATGCCCGCAGCAAGAAAATCGGTGATTAAGCGGGAAGTTAGACGCGGACAGATAAACGGCCGATCATCTCTTGTTGTGAATTGCGATCATCAAGGGTGTTTATCCACACGCGTACAAACCTGTTTTAACCAGCGTACAAAAGTTATCCGCGTCTAGGCTAATCGCGCGATGATCACCCTTTATGAATACGGCCCTTAGTCTTTGAAGAGGCCTGGGCTTTGCCATAGTGTATTGCCCTTTTGGCCCTGTCTGCACCCCCCCCCCCTGTAGGCAAAATCCTGGATCCGCCCCTGATCCCCAAGTCTATCGGCTTCATTAAATTTCTCTGTCCCACAAAGGCGTCTATGATGAGACACAATTAATAGTGAGTCTTCGCAACCGCCTATTTAGGCCAATGACTACGCTTACCCATTGTTCTGACACACCCAGACAATAGAAAATCGTAACCTAAATGTAATCGTAGGGATTGCGATAACTCTGTATTACCTCCTAAAGTCCACTTTTCAGATCTTACCACCAGAGCTTATTTCAAATCGCAAGCGGCGGCACGAGCAGGCAAACTGATTCAAACCAAGGACGCCGCAAAACGTTTTCCAGAATGTGCGACACACTGTATGCAACTTCAACAGAACTGCACGGCATTCGTGTACGATAGCATCATACGGAAGTGTTATCTATTCGACATCGTCCAGCTCTCTCTTCCTTTGGACCCTGCTACTTTTAGAAACAACTCGTTCTGGATTGTCACCGTGTATTAACAAGCATCTTGCGGCATTTCGAGACTAGAAATGCCAGTATATTGCTGGTTTTTCAAATTGATCAAGGAACGTGTGTATTTTAAAGGAGCACGGTATTGGATCTCTAATGCATTATTTGACTGCCGACGTAGAGGGAGCCACCTAGTGGCAGCAAAACGAACTACAAAAATCCATTACAAAATGTACGCAATAAAGCCTAGTTTATACTTCGACGCAAGACCATGGGATCGGCGTCCGACGCCCGATCAAATCTGGACGCCGACTTCCCGTAATTGATTCATAGTCCACCGTACTTAATAGCGACGGCGACCCGTTATGAAATGACTCAAAGTAATTACAGCCTCGCGATCGGACGCCGACCAAATCGCACGACGGGCTCGGCGTCGAACACAAGATCGCGCGTTGGTCGCCAGCGATGGTCGCCGTGCGTCGAAGTATAAACTAGGCTTAAATCGGGTAATTCGCCGAAACGTAGCTAGTCCCTTTTGGGTTGGAGAGTGGCGCGGTTGCGCCGGCTGCCGGGAAAAGGTGGCAATACCGTGCTCCTTTAAAACCAAGATACAGAAAAGCACAAAATTGACACACAAAATCATAATAAGCAAGAAGTCAATCTCCAGAATTCAACCGGGGTCTTTTTCAAGTGGAACTTTACAATCTGAAACTCTAGAAAAGACTGAGCTGAAACCAAAATGTAGAACTAACACGGACCTTCAATGACGAACCTGCACAATTCATCCGCTATAAGCCTAGCATCCTGAAGAAATCAGGTCCTCTTAGCTTACCTCCCTAACTCGCACGCACGAGGCCCTGAACAAACCAGCAGCATTTCGTGGAGTACTGCCGCCGAGAAAACATGCGGCCAATCAGCGCGCTGCAATCAAAGTAAGACCCGCCTCCTGCAAAGATTTATGCTAATGACTTTTCCTACAGCTGTCTGTTGCTTTTGAGGCGAGCGAAAACTCGCACTTTGGCTGTAAAATGCTGCACTTTTTCATCATTTGGGGTTGACTAAGATGACATTTTGGGTGAATAATGTCATATGCTATACAAATGATCGGTTATTCGCTTCAGAATGCAGCGTATTACGTTGAATGGGACATGTTTACTCGTCCAAAGCCGTAGGTCAAATGAATCACCCGCCATGTTCGACAGAGTTGCGTTGCTAGTCACGTGACCAGTGTTGTCAGGCAACGTGCTTCTGGTATCCGTGAAGCTTGGCTGTTCCGAGTGTGTTATTCCCCCACCGTAAAAGGAATAATATCGAAGTAAATAACCAAATATGTGATAAAAGCAGCAGAATGTATGATTGCCAACGCTTAGAAAGTAGCAATAAAGAATAAATTAGACAAGTCTTGCTGGCCTTTGAGAATTTGTAAGTTTCATATGGCCACAGTGAGGAATCAGTATCGGGAGTAAGCTATCTAGACGTCATGGCCATTCTACTCCACAGAACGTGGCTGGTTTGTTCAGGGCCTCGTGCTTGCGAGTTTAGGGAGCTAAGCTAAGAGAACCTGATTTCTTCAGGATGTAAGCCTAGACGCAATGATCCCGGAACCCGCCGACAGGCGGCAGTACACGACGAAGGCCTTTATGGATCGCTGCTGATATTTTTATAGTGTAGGTGATTTTCGGGTTTGTAGCTCATAGGCGTTCGTTTGGTACCAAGGGGATGAAGTCGCTCGTTTTTATGGCTGTCCATCAATAGATGGGAAAGATGTAGATTTATAGTGACTCATACTGTGGAGAAAGCGATGTTGGATTTAAAGATATTTGGGTGTTTTTGGAGATGCACAAGTATTGTTGACGTAACGATATGCCACCGCCTGTTGCAAGCGCTCTACTGGCCTGCGTCGTGTACGGCAGTGAAGTGTGCATTGTGTCAGGTGGTTGAACAGCACAAGTTTTCGTGACGTCATGGGTTTCCGCCGCCGGCTTATGATGTACACGTTGCTTCGGGATGTACAGTGCAGAAATGAATGCAAAAGTCAGGCGATGCAACAGCTCAGATTTTGATGACATAGTTGGAACAAATCTATATGCCCATTGCGTATGGTTGGCCTCTGGGCTGGGAGAGTGCAGTGTGTGTGTTGGAGAGTGGGAGAATTGCCAAAGAGGTCACGTCGAGTGGGATTTTGTTTGTTTTTTAATGTACTTTTGTTTTCGGGACGCAAGGGCCTACGCTGCGTGCGGCTTCCAGTCGGTTGTGTGTTTTTGTGTAGGCCACATGTTGCTCTATTGCAAACAGAGGGTGAAAAAAAGAGGGAAAGAAGATTATGTAGTGTGAGAAGAACATCATGGACTAGGCTAGGACTAGGCCTAGGCCTACCGGTACACCCTTATTTTACGGCTTCCAGTCGGTTGTGTGTTTTTTTCGTGGGCCACTGTTGCTCTATTCCAAACAGAGGGGAAAGACACCAACACTCTGTCATGTCTGTGAGAGGATGCATTGGCCATACGTGGACAATGCATCCTCTCACCAACCACCCATTCTGCCACTTAGACCTAGTTACCGTCCACATCGACCACAACCATTCCACCTTGGCGGCAGAGTCGGTTGGGGTTCGCCTGTCACTGTAGCTAGGCCTAGGCCTAATACTTTCACCGCCTTTAGTTCTTCAGGGGCATGCCCTATTACCTTCCGTTTTCAGTTATAACTTTATCACTCAGTGTTGCACAAAACAACCATCTATTCAGGAACAAATCCTCTAAAATCTATCCCTACCCCCACCCTAGTTCCGTTAACTCTGGTTCATACATGTACTTCGACGCACGACCATCAGTAGCGTCCGACGCGCGATCAAAATCTGTAACCGACGTACATGTAAAAGCCTATTTCATACTTCGACGCAAGACCATCGGCGTCCGACGCGCGATCAAAATCTGGGCCCGATCAAAATCTCGTAGGCTTGTCCAAAAATGCATATCTTACGACATGTGGTAGGACATGCACTATGGGATTATGCACAGCAAGTGCACGGTCAACTATCGAAAGAACCATTGGAGTATGGAAGCGCAAGCGGGTTTGGCTCAATCACCTGAGAAGACTGCAGACTATTTAAAAGCTTTGCCAGGTAATAGCAAGAATATATATAAGGGAAGAATGTGCAACTCCGAATGTGCCAAAAATGAGTTAAGTAAATTGCCTCTGGTTACCCATCTTTGCTTTAAGGGTTGTGACATCGTTTCGCCCTCCGACTACGCTCGCACAAACCCTTGGCATCTTTCGCCGTTTTGACCTGTACATGTATTTCACTGGCTGTTCTGTTATCACCCCTCCGTTCAATATGCATTTGGTAACTATCACATTTAGTGTTAGTATTTCAAATAGACATGTCATCATTATAGAGTAGAACTCGCGTAACTCGGCACCTTCGGGACTTGGATTTTTTTTGACGACTTACAAGAAGGACGAGTAAAGATAACTCGTCATAATGACGACTTGCATATAACTCGTCAAAATGACGACTTGCAGTCCAACTCGTCAGTGACGACTTGACGTGTGTGCCGGGAATTCCTGGTTCCCGTGCATTGTACATGTGCACGTACGTCTATATACGTCATCTTTGATCTTGTGGGCTGCGGAAACAGGCGTGCACCAATGAATACTGTCGAGGTAACGTCGTCTGTCAAGGGATACCATGTATTTCACATCAGGCCATTGGACTATGTTGGGGAAACTTTGATAGTTCAGTGTGAGGAAGGAGATCGTTTCCCTAACGCAGTGAGTGTATCAAAGCTGGACCGGACTCAAGTCGGGAGGGTTCCAGGAAACCTGTGTGGCGCGTTTCGCCAATAGGAGCTGTCAGTGAGTTGACCAATAGGTGTCACTACAGGCGCGGATCCAGGATTTCACGAAAGGGGGGGCAGATATCGGCAGCGGCGGGTCTGGGGGGCCTCCCCCAGAAAATTTTGAAATCTAGAAGCCCTGAAATGCGATTTCCCGGCATTTCGGAACGCAAATCTAGGTCCCGTCGATGCTTGGAAAAGCCCGTTCTGAATGGCATAAAACCAACGAAAATTGCAAATTAATACTATTGACTGGGCTAAAGGATAATCACTTCCCAAAATCTGAGTGACACAGGCCTACATACTTTTAAAAGAAGCATCAACACAATTAACCGGAATGTACATGTAACTGTTTTAAATAAAAGAAGCATTAAGCCCCGAGGCAGGGCCGTAGCTAGCTGTTCTTTGCTGGGGGGGGGGGCATTTTAACGAGATGAGCTCAACGGACGTGGGACTCGCCTTCCGGTGCCGAAGGGGCCGGTTTCGCGGGGGGTCTGGGGGACTTCCCCCAGNGGGCGCCCCCCCCCCTCGGATCCGCGCCTGCACTACGGCCCAATTCAATGCATATATAGCGGACCCATTCATTCCTGATCGAGCACCAATCACGTGGATTTTCCTGTGTATTGGCCCGCTAGAACTTTGCTGCCATATTTTGGCAAGACGCGCGGCTGACTGCTCCTATTGCTGAATGAGGTGCAGCTGAGCGACATGCAACATGCAACATGCGTCAATTCATTTTCCGGCGGTGACGAGTTACAGGCGTAGTTTTACTTGACATTTCTATTAGACGGGACTGTCAGATTAGTGACGACTTGTGTTTTAAAGATGACGACTTACGAATGACGACTTGTGTGCATATTTTTAAATGGAATTAACGTTGTAGTTAATCGGGACTTTCTGGCAGGTGCCGACTTGTGCACAGTGACGGGTTATACGACGTCGAGTTACGCGAGTTCTACTGTATAGTGTTTATTGACTTTCTTATCATTTCGGAATTGATACTTATCCTTATTTTTAACCATTAATTGGCAGAAATCCCCGATACCAGGAAATTCCCCCCTGTACGAATGATGGAAGAGCTAATGAAATTCTCGGCCTGGCAAGTACACATGGGCTGACAATTAGCGCCGACTGGTACAATTCACTTGCTGCTTCTCATTTTTATACACACGAGTACATTCGTTCCATCAATAACAGCATTCATTGCATGTCGTTGCATAGTACCCCCACCCCATTCTTCAACTTGGGATTTAGTTATTTTTTCCGAGTTCAGGAATGGGACAGGTAAGTGGGAATTTAGAGTATCTATCCCATCACTTTTTGTCTACATATGTCTACATATTTTAATTATGTACATGTAGACAAAAAGCCGCTTTCACAAGCGCTCGACCGGTCCCTCTGGGTAGAGAGAGGCCAGTGAGGCAAAGAGACTTGCGCAAAGTCTCACGCCTAGTGAGATTCGAACCCGGGACCCTCTGACCGCTAGTCAGAGGCCCGAACCACTACACCACCGTGGCTCCTCAAAAGTGTCAGTCTCAATAGATACGTACATGATGCCAACACTATCCGTACAAAATTGTGAGATACATGTATTTTATTTGCACCAATTTTGTCAGCAATTTCGTTTACCAAAGGGATTCCATGCATGGCGTCTGCAACCCGGCCATATCATATGTCATGTATGTTGTCAATGAAGTCTTGAAAGTCTAGTCATTCTAAAAATTCAGAATACCGTATCGCCCTCGGACACACCCAGAGTACATGTGAATGTACAGTGAGGCGGATTGAACGCCACTGAAAGATAGAAATAACACACCATATGTACCGTGTGTAAAAAATACGTCATACATGTATGTACATGAAGGAATGTTACGGAAAAACAGAGTCACGGTACACACCCCTCACTAGGCCTACATCACATGTGTGCAAAAGAGGCAGGCTGCCTGCCTGATGTGAATGAGTGATTTCTTAGTTACAACTGCGCATGCCCAGAGCCCCAGCGCGGTCAGAGGTGAAGTGGGATAAACAGTGGCCGCACTTTGATGAACACCACGAAAAGACCCAACTTAAGACTAAAAATCCTTGTGCACATCAGATTCTGGTAGATATCTCACTGCCCTTGGAGGAATTATACTGACAGTATAATTCCTCCAAGCACTGCCAAAGAACGATTCGACACAATTTTCCGGTTGTGTCCTGACCGCACAGTGAAGATGGCTAAGATTATTGATGGCAAAGATTATTGTGCGAAATGGCTATGAAAACGGCCCACAGTGGGTTTTAACCATAAAGAAGTCAGAAAAAATTCTAATGGCATGAAACCAATGGGATGTACTCCAGAACATGGCCTAGAATACATATATGAAAACGGGAAAAAAATCCGTTGGGAAATTTTTGTGAAATACGTGTTTTTCGTATTCATGTACATTTTTCTGTACATTTATGTAGTGTACAAAGTATATGACAAATTCCTTCCCGTAGTTTCGATTTTCAGGACATTTTGCAGTCTATTTCACTTTTACAGGGTTCTCCATGGTGGAAATTACCGTAATTAATTCCAGCTGATAAAATACCAAATTGTTACCGGGGTTGTTTTAACCCCTTATTATTGGACTTGGGACCTAAAATTGAATTTTGTGGGACAAACTACCCAATTTTGTGGTTTTGATATTCCATCTGTTAAAATATATCTGGGTGGTTTCTATCAAATGCGCCATGGAGAATCCCATAAAAGTGTAATCTGATGTAAAATGTGCTGAAAATAGAAACTACGGGTAGGGCTTTGCCATACACTTTGTATATACATAAATGTACAGGAAAATGTACATGAATTCGAAAAACTCATATTTCACAAAAATTTCCCAACGGATTTTTTTCCGGTTTTCATACATGTATTCTAGGCCATGTTCTGGAGTACATCCCATTGGTTTCATGCCATTAGAATTTTTTCTGACTTCTTTATGGTTAAAACCCACTGTGGGCCTAGTTTGCGTGCTTCGCTGTGTGTAAATGAACGTCAACGCGTTTCTATTTGTACCGATTGACCTCTGACCCGAAAGAGGCCTGAGCGTGCGAAGTTTGTTTGGTTACACCTGTCTGAAAAACCCGGACTTTTCGAAGCCCGGGCTTCTTGAGCATGTATGCGGCATGTATGGGTTTTAAAAAGCCCGGGCTTTATTTAGACACTGCGATTCATAGGTGTAAACGCAAAAATCCCGTGCTGATCCCAGACTTTTATGTAGTGTAAACAAGGCTACTGTAACTACGAAATTGCTTATAAATGTAGTTAAAATCTGGGCAGTCTGGACACTTGTAGTGAGGAGTGTCCAGTCTATGAAAACAGGGCGGCCACTCAGAAGGTCCACAGCAGAAGCGCAGTGACTGTATTAAGTTACGAACCCTACTACCTTTGTACAATGTCATGTAGTTTACATTGATGGTATCGGCCTACAAGTGTCTTCACCAACGTTGTCAATATCGTTGTTGAAATGTGCATTTTGTATTTCACCCCTTTGATACTTTAACAGTTACAGTCATAGTCCTGTGTCCTTGGCTATCCGAAGACCAATGGCGTAGTGTCCTGTACATTTTCGAGTTTTGCATATTGGCGTATTCGAAATTTCTTTTCAAAGTTCAAACTGTAAAATTATTGTCAGTTAAGTTCTTGGAAGATGTCTATTGATTAACTTTGTCTGATGTATAGAAGAAATTTCTTTTCATATTTTATACTGTTCTTCAGACATACATGTAGGATTCAGATTAAATGACCGGGCGAGTTCACCAGGTCGTATCGAATAGTAAAAAGATGTCTGAATAAATTTAATTTCCTCTGAAAATAAATTTCTGTTACGTTTTTTTCTTACGGATTCTCCATTACTAGGATAGTCACTTATTCCTGCTGTCAAATTCATGCAGTGGGCCGAAGTAAATTACGAGTATTCGCCACATCAAGATAAATGTTATTCCTTTCGTTATTAGGGAGGTTGAGATCAGCGACTTATCACGGATCATTATATGTATACGGATCGAAATGTACACAATATTTGTCCTCGCAGTACAGAATTCTATCCGTATACGTATAAGGATCCGTGATAAGTCGCCGATCTCAACCTCCCTAATAACGAAAGGAATAACATTATCAAAATTATCAAAATGTTGATAATCTCAAATATCTCAGCAACTTCTCAACATTTCTTGATGAAACAAAGCCCAAAACCCTCCTTAGGGCCGATTTTTTAAACGATGACTAAGGTAACCATCGGGTTTCATTAACCCTCAGTTGACAAACTGTTTGTTAATCGAAGTGAATTTTTCGATTTCATGAATCGCTGATGGCCAAACATTCTAAAAGTCAAAAGGTTTACTTTGGATAATTCACGGTTTGTCAGAAAAGCCGATGGTTAAACCGAGGTTTACCTTAACTATCGTTTAAAAAATCGGACTTTAGAAAGTTCCACTCTATCAGAACTGCAACAAAAATCACAAAAATATTATATAATAAAAAGTTTGATTTTTAGTGTTTTTTCCTGAACAGCTATTACATAATCATTATATTTTTAAATTTCCAAAATTTTGATGCAGAAATATGACCAACAAGATGTATGTATTTTCATGTGGAAAAAACCGTGTTAAAATTGGCCCATTAGTATTTGAAATATTCAAAGTTTCAGGTGTAGATAAACTAATGTCCATGACTATACATCAATATCATCTTGTTGTTGACCTGTTTTGGGGTACGGATCTTAGCAAAGTCAGTACAAATCAATATCAAACAATATACCATTTTATCAATCATTGTTTGACTGGTATAAAAGTAAGTTCGTGCATATATCAGAAATTTGGATTGGTTACATTGCCTACTGTTGCATAGAAATGAGCTAATCACTTTTCATTTTTCACTCCTCATTTTGCATTCACAATCAAAATGTACAGTCCATGGAGTGCAATGTAACTTCATTCTTCAGGTTATGGACGATTCGTGCAAAATCACAAATCACGTTTGAAAAATGAGCTCCTATGCAACAAATCTGAAAAACTCTGCCCTACCCGATCGGGATCATGGTGAATCATATTTCGAGGATTTTAAAACGGAGATTTT